>SNQJ01S0097388.1:14896-42528 GCA_010110895.2 Picea sitchensis
TTTATCTCTATTAGTGTCAACTGTTCTACTATCTCTGAGGTGTCCAATAAGGGTGGAAAGTATGGTCGAAGGAGGTCGACATTAAACACTGGGTGCAAGCCAATGAAGGGGGGAATGTTGAGCTCAAAAGTATTGTCACCCACAACCTTGGTGATGGTGTAAGGTCCATAATGGAGTGGATGGAGCTTCTGATGGGGTCATGTAAGGCGTTCTTTCTACAAGTGCAACCAAACTTTATCTCCCACCTAAAACTTGTGTGGCACCTGATGTTGATCATGGTGTTGCTTGTACTTGGAATTGGACTTTTGCAAAATATCATGAACCTGTTGGTGGATGTGTTGGATTCATTCAATGAACCGGTTTTCTTTGTCAGCTTTGGTTTTCACATGGGATGATTCTTCATGTGTGGATGCAAGGGGTAGTGCAACATCCACAGGACCCAATGGTTGAAATCCCAACCCCACCTGAAAGGGGTTGTGACCATTTGAGCTATGTATGGCTCTGTAACTGTGATGAAAATAGGGAAGACTCTCATCCCATATGCATGGATTCTTGAAATTATACTTGCGCAAAATATGCATGATCATCCTATTGATGACCTCAGTTTGACCATCCATTTGGGGGTGGAAGGTTGTGGAATTGGTGAGCTTGGTGTCCAATCGTGAATAGAGGCTCAACCAGAATGTGCCAGGGAACCGACTATCCTGATGATTGAAGGCGATGGTTTTTGGTATCCAAAATGTACCCACACTCATTTGAAGAAGAGCTTAGAAATAACCTCTGTTGTGATGCTCTTCTTGCAAATTGATCCCCATAATCGCCGTCTTGGAAAATCGATCAACAATCACAAAAATAAATTTCTACTTGGTTGATAGAAGGCCCTACATGTAGTCCATCGAGATGGATTCCTAGAACCCTCAAAGGAAGAATAGGAAGAGGGTACATGCCTTGTTTATTAATAGTAGTTTTGGCAATGGTGTAGGTAATGCAAGATATTATATACTTGATGACATCCTATAGAAGTTTCATCCAATATAAATGTTGCTACAACACTATCTTCTCTACGGTTTCCTGCCACTTGGAGCTATAGTGAGCTTCCCAAATAGAAAGCAAACTTTCTCACTTGATAGGTGATAAGAGATGGCCGGATGGCACAACCAGTTCTACGGATGAAAATCAATGACGAAGATTGTTTGGCCACCTAGCATATGGTAAGAAGTAGTGAAGGTGAAGTTAGGATCTTGCTCATAGAATTGGGGTCATCTGAAGGTCTCAAGTCTGCAGGAGTGTACCACCATGGTTAGTGCAGAAACTGAAGGTTAGTTGAGGTAGTCAATGACGTGGTTGGTGCTCCATGTATTATACTTAATGTTGAGATGAAACTGATGCAAGTCCGTAGACCATTTTTAATGGAGGTCAATTACGCAATTTCCTTATGTATGCATGAACTATAGAGGCTTATGATCAATGTAGATGATTGTCTCCTTCCAAAGAATGCCAGTACCCTACCTATGACAAGATTGTACAATGGAGTACATTTCTTTGTTGTAAGTGGGCCACTTACATAAAGAAAAATTTTGATAGTGTCTCAATATGATAGGCCACGAGATGTCCATTATGAGTGAAGGCGCATCCCACAACATAGTCTAGAGCATCTATCTCGATCTCAAAGAATGTTGTGATTGATTATTGAGAGCATGAGGGGATGAGCATAAGTGATGCTTCAAATCATTGAGCGCTTTTTGTTATTTGTCCCCCATGTGAATTTTTCCTTGCCACCGCCTCTAGTCACTTGGCTAAGGCCCCATGCAATGTGGGAGAATCAACCACAGGCTATGATAGAAATTATCAAGGCCTAAGAATCTCTAAAGCTCAGTTAGTGTTATCAAGGATGGCTTGTCACAAATGAATTGGATATTGGATGTATCCACATGCACATCATGCTCATCGACAATGTAGCCTAAGATGCTGGACCACATTCATGTCGAGGATCATTTTAAATTTTCATACTCGTTATTATTTACTTGAGATAATGCAGAACATTGAATGATAATGCTGCAAGTGTTCCATAATTCTTGATCAAGATGAGGATTTTATCCAAATGCACCACCACAAAATAATTGGTGAAAGGCCACAAGATAATCATCCATCGTCCTCGCGCGAAAGTTGATGCAGGACATTTTTTCGAAGCCAAAGGGCATGACCAACCATTCAAAACAACCTTATTTTCACTTGAGAACTTGTCTTCCATACATCCGGTCTACTCTATTGGAGTTTGGTGATGAACAAGACTTCAGATCAATCTTGAAGTATTTGGCCCCCAGGCGTCAGGAGATCATCAATTGAAGAATTGAACAGTTCGACTATGATATTATTGGATCCGATAATCAATCACGGTCGCCGGGACCCGTCTTTCTTCACAAAATCCGCGATTGGGCTTCCACAGGTGATGAACTTGGGTGGATGTGACCCGCCTATAGAGCAACTCTTGGATGTGGTAACGATTTCCTCATTTTCTAACAAGGAGAGATGATAGATTGGCCCATTGGGTAGCGGTGCATCGAGGGGCAGATCAATTGGATGCTTGAGTTAGCAGTGCGTCGGTACCCCGGTGGGTGAGAAGATGTCTTTGTATTCTTCCATGACCTTATCCACTTGTTTCTTCTATGCAAAGAGACACGACCGGCGAAGGCCATGGATGTGGTTGCAACCTTTCACTCTCACTGGCGTGACTCACCCACAGAGACAAACTTCTACAGTCTTAGAGGCGACCTTCACATTTATTGGCAGGAGATCAAGGAAGGAAATGGCGGTATGGGACTACCTCTAATGTCCTATATAATTTCATGTCAAAGTAATATGCTACAAAAGGGATGAACTCATACAACATAATGTTTCCATAAATGGGTTATTAAGGAGCATCTAGAATTCAGGGGGACATCACATACCTCATCTTTGAAGGGTTTAAATTCATAGTGCATGCAACATTGTTAGCTAACGTAGATGTCGCTTCCTTTGCGGAGCCATCCAATAGTGTAGGGATGTGGGTGTGACATTATCGGAAGAAATAACCACTTGATGACCTCTATTGAGATAAGGATTTCTAGCTACACTATCAGCGATGAAGTGGAGTGAAGTACCTTCGCCCACATATTTGAATGAAAGAGTTTCTCACCTTCCTATGGTTCATCATGTTCGTCGGGCTAGACCTTGGTGGTGGTAGCAATTATGACATTGGGTTCTTCATCAGCCAGTTTGTCTACCTTTTACGGTTGTGACTTCGATTGAGCACGTCGATTTAGAGGAAGGCTTTTAACGGCGATAATGACAGCACTATTGATGACTTCGGTGGTGTTATGCCAGGAGCTCTTGCTCCACACCATTTCCTCGTGTCTTTCTTTGTATTCACATTGTCCTTCTTTGTTTACGGTTTGGACTAGTTTCCTAAGGCTATCCATCATTGTTTTGCCCTTTGTCCTTTGGGTTGGGGCCACCTTTGTTTTTCTTCTACTGTGAGGAGTTTGCATGCAAATTGTCGTATCATGTGTTTAAGCCTTTCGTTTTGAAAGCATCAGTAAGGTCACGCCTAAGGGAAAAATGTCCGAAACTCCATTTATATGCGGATGTATCTATAGAAAATCGTCGTGCCAGGCACAGAGATGTCCACTCGAGTTTGATACTCAACTTGGTGTGCAAGGTATGGAAGGCACTTACATTGGTGAACTCTGGAACTATTTAAATTACGTGTCGGTGTGTGGTCCATCTTGTATATGAGTAGTCATAAATTCCAACATGGTAGTATTTTTCCTTAATAGCATCCTTGAAGGAACCCCAGGTGGGTGAAACTGCTACTACAAATAATGTGGATCCCTATGTTTCCTTTTGCTCATAGAAAGTCTCCACCAATGTTGACATAGGGACAACCTTGAGGAGTAAAATGTATTTTGTCTATTGGAAAAGTTGTGGATGAAAAAATACCCTTCTAGAAGGGTTTAACCATTTGTCTACAACATCCACATCTATTTGAACTTCAAATATGCAGAATATCAAAATTTATTTGTACCTTAAGGGGTGTCGCCTCCGGCAGGTATATGTCACATGTTGGCGGAGTCATAAAAGGATTTGATACCAAAGTTATCCATGTCATTCCTTTGTAGGTAGAGGGATTCTTTAAGAGAAACAAATTAAAGGGATATCCTACTATGTCAAAAGCTAAACATTTTATTTCCATGGGTGGTTTTCAAGGTTCGTGAGCCAATATTTCAAGGCTCAAGCGAGTTCGAGGTCTAGCGCTTGCTCTGCGACCTTGTTGCAGAACGTACATGAAATAAAATGAAGTGGGCAGAAACTCTAATTCCATTGATATGGATTTATGAGCATATGAGAATGGAAGCATACATATCTATAACATTAACATGAATATACAAAGAACAATAATAAGAGATATAGTGGACTTAACTTCTATTAAATAGAAAATATGCTGAAGCGTAAATCACCGAGGGAATGAAAAAATCTTTCTCGAATGATGGTAGCTAATACATGAGAAGAGGCGGTGTAATTTATTTCGCATTCATCGAGCACATTATAATGGAGACCTCCATGCCTTTTAGCATCAATAGTAAACATAAAACCATGAACATCAAAACCCTAACCCTGGGAGCCAGAAGCACCAAAAGTCATGTGAATTTAGATGGGGGTGAAGTTGGTGCATCAACTTCCGAGTGCGTAACTGCATACGATCTTTGTTTTGGGAAAACAATAGATCGTTGGAAATGTATCAGTACATAATTTATCAATATCCAAATCCTATAGTGTGATTGTGGAAGGCCCAAAAAGCGTTGTTTGGGGCCTCAAAAAGACCCTCAGTTTAGGACCAGCTAGAAAAATTGCCAAGATAAAAAATGTAGCACTAAGATGAAAATTGTATGTGATCCATCTAGAAGAGGTTGCTGGCTGCCGATATCCACCTGGATCAGTCAATTTGAACAAAATGTATCAAATTTGCAAGATCGATGTGAAATCCTATGTTCTTGATAAAATATTCCACTAGTTCAAAAGTGTTGGAAGGTATTATCAGGAGCAACATATTAGAAAAAGTTGGTAGATGAAAATGGACAAACTGCTTTACCCTACCAATTATAACATGTCATAACCACAATCCCTGGAATTGATTGATAGGTAATAATTGTTTACTGGTATAATAATTGAACAAATATTGCATTGAGAAATGTACTAATATCATCAATGCACTAATGTTCAATATTTGCTGAAGTGGGATTGATGATGAGCGACCTACCTATAATCATCTTCCGTTGCACCCCACTCTGATTTCAAATTGAGAGAAGGTTGAAATAAGAGCACATATAGAGATGAATCATACTGAGAATGGTTGAATAAACCACCTATTCAATTCTCACTACGTCCAAATTCATCAATTAGGAATGGCTACAAAGACAAGCCATTAGTTCTATTCCTGGTTGGAAATGGAGTCAATCAAATGGAGGTTGGTATGGATTATTATTTATGGGATATGACTTTCATGGAGACAATATTGTTAGAAGCATTCAGAAATGATGAGAGCTGGGGATGATGCTCATATCAGCGATACCATTTTCAAAATCCTGAAATATACTTCCACCACCCCTCACTTTGGACCTAGTTCAAAGATCTCTACCTAGCTAGGGACAACAATTTTATTGTACAACTTGAAAGCAAATTTTGGGAAGTTCAATGCATGTTTATTGAATATTGAGGTAATTGACCATCCGTCCCTTATATTTTGAGAAATGGTGTCACCACAATCAACATTAAAATAATTAGATTTTATGGTAGTTAAATGACATTGTACATTCTATTTCCCACTAACTGCGGATTATTCAAAGAGATAAGGTTATTACGGTGATAATGTCTTTCCGTGTTTGAATTTAAATGAATGTTGAAAATGTTGAATTGTTAGGTACATATCATATCATACATGTTAGAGATTATTGTATTCTGAATGAGAATAATAAGGACAAAGAGATATAATACATGAGAAATAATGGGTATGGCAATTTATATAAATCAAATAAAAGAAATGGTCCCTCCTCATAATATATTGAGAGGCACAACCTATAATCCCAAGGATTCAAAGGGGCTCTTTCATTACAAATAATTATAGCTATGTTATGGGGATGGCATGCCTTACCTTTAATGAATTAGGAGTTATGTGAATCCCAATAGATTCAATATCCATGAAGAATATAGAGGGTACATGGCCTGGAAATTTCAAGGATGAAGTATGAAGTCTATGACTCAATATAGCCATGGATGGCGTCAACCCGCCATTCCCTCCAAAACATCAATTATTCTATTTGGCCTATAGTAGTGATCAATAACAATATCCACGATGGTTTTCCATGAAGAATGAACATATTATGTTGGCTCTTATAGTCCACGGTAGAAGACAAGTGAAGAATTATGGATGTCTACAACTATTGTTAGATGAATTGAGTATGGGAAGGGATACATGTATATGGTGTATCAAGACCCATTGCAACAAAGAGGAGTTTTAAGTTGTATGGAATATGTTCTTACAACATGATTATCGGGCTTAGGAGTTTGCTTTCTACGTGAATTACATGTTTATTGATTTGTTTTATATGTAACAATATTTTTGGCATATTTAATTTCTTAGCTACTTGTTTGGGTGTTACGATCTTCAATTGCTATGTATACAGTGTAATAATTTTGTAGGTCTTGTAACAAAATCATGGATGTAAATGTTGTGGACCTTCTCATAAAGCTAGGTGGTCCAACCACCTACAAAAAAATGGTGTACGACTATTCGAGGGTATTCCTCCCTAAACAACAATACAGAGAGCAACAATCACTTTCAATGAGTAAGCCGAGGAGAGAACTCAAAGGCATAATAATGACTTTCAACACCTGTAGCTTAGAAGGGAATATGAGAGAGAAGGAGAAGGAGATTATTGAAATGTGCAATAATGACACCAACATAATGGCTTAGAGAATATGAGAGATAGAAGGAGAAGGAGATTGCCGAAATGTTTGATTCAAATGGGGAGCCTATGTTCGATGATCCAAAACTCTTTGACACCTATGTTGAGAAACTTCCCATTGGGATGAAAAGAAAATTTGTCTTTTATGAGCTTCTATATTGGGAGCACTTAAGATTGTCCACTTACTATATCCCATGCATATATTTAAAAATGTTTCATCTTCTTTATGGAGGCACATATCATCAAAAGAACGTGACACATTGGTAGTTAGGAGAGATATTATTTCTTCAAAAACTAAAAAGAAACATTGTCCAAGACAAGAAAGTAGAGGAGAAGTTGGTCCCCCTTGGTCTTTCAAAGAAGGTGATGTCCCATGGATTTTAAATAAAGATGATATTTCTTTGGAAAATGAAGTTATATTGGGTGTGAAGGTGCCTTCTTTATATGGGTCTTCACTATGACGAAACTTCACCGCGGAAGACCATTTATCGGGGTTGAAATCACATGACCATTTGAACCTTCCAAGAGTACATATGTCAAAAACATTTGTTTTAATTTTTATTCTATGGAATAAAACAAAATTAATTTTGTATGTGTTTACTTTGTAGTGTCATTATCCTCTGCTCATGCGTGGGTGTGTGAACCATGACTTCCCCCAGGACCTATGCCATGCCATATCTAAATTATCTACATTTGTATGTTGGATCACATCAAAGGAGATTCATATGGTTAGCATTCCACGGTGGCGTCAAGAGACAACTGCAATTGTTTGTATGTTTGAGAAAGAACTGCCGACGAGTTTCATGGACTTGCAGGTTCATATTCTAATTCACCTAGTAGATGAGGTTGAATTAATTGGAGTGGTCTCCTATCGTTGGATGTTCTTCTTAGAGAGGTACATGAAGCAATTGAAAGGAATTGTTCAAAAAAGGGCAAAATCTGAGGGATCTATGGCAGAGGGGTACATATTATATGAGTCTTTCTATTATGCTAGTGAGTACATCAAGCAGATCGACAACACACTAGGTGCATTGATTTGGGATGAGGAAAGGGATGAAGACAAAATATAAGGGGAGATTCTCCAAATGAATGGAAAAAGGTGCTTGATAAAGAGTAAGTGACTTATCATTTGTCAAATTTCTACACAATAACTATTCACACTAAAATTCATAATGTATTTTTTGATCTCATGTGTACTATATGTTGGTTTGATTTCATGAATATATACATCATGGAATTCAGTAATTGATGTCATCAATAAATTCATTCTTTGCAATTAGGAGGCAACACAACCATGGGCGTCATTGTACGAACAAAATAGAAGGAAATGGGACAGTGACCAGAAATAATTTAGATGGTTGAATGGTAGAAGCATGCCTTATCTTGATCATTTAAAAGAAAATATTCCACTGATATGCCCCAATAGTTGGGTTGTTGACCAAGTCAGAGATAAATATGGTGAATCTGGTTGTTACCTGCGTGTTGAAGAGGATGCACTAAACATGGGGATTGGGTGTAGCAATCTTTTTGTGTACATTTTAACTTCATAATGCACCTTTGATTTGTAACATATATATTTTATATTTTATTGGTCAGGTTATTAGACACATGACACTGTGATTTTTTCACTTTTTTATAGGTGCATTTGTTCCCATCTATGTGGGCATATGGACATCATTTTCGCACAAAGGAAGCCAATGATGGACACATGGCACAAGACTGTGGAGTGGAAGTCGAGTTCGACCAATCTAGTCATGCTAGCCACTGCGATCAAAACCTAATATGGGGGAAGTTAGGTTACGTTGGAAAGATACAAGAGATCATTCAAGTGGACTTATGTTTTTTCCAATGTGTTATTTTCAGGTGCAGGTGGTGGGACACCTTTGATCGAAATAATGTAAGGGAAGATTGTGATATTGGGATGATATATATCAACTCTAGAAAGATGTGGGATGAAGCTAAGGAGCCTTATGTTTTCCCAAAACACTACAACTAAGTGTTTTTTTACCCAGATGTGTTGGATAGGAATTGGTTGTTTGTATTAAGACACAACCCTAGATCAAAACATATTTTTGAGAACAATTGCGTTATCATGCCAAGTGAGGAAGATAATTAGGGTGATGACAAAAAAGAGTGATATGTACATGTTTTATTTCATCATTTATACTATTGTTGTATCTTTTTGTTATCTTTATTTTGCTAATTATATTGTTTTTTATTCATCTCGTGACAGAGGAAATGGAAAGTTAATTATAACAAATATTTGAACAATTTTAGTTGGTTAACAATCAGTTTGATGCGTACTGTGTTTGTTTTTCAAATTATTTGTGATTGCATGGAACGATTGATTGAAATATTATTTTATATTGTTATTTGAAGATATTTATATGTCGTTGCATGTTTAATATAAAAAAATTAAGAATTATTTTCATGATAAAGTCGTAAAAACATGTTTTTAGAAAAAAATCACCAAACATTTTATAGTTGGCATTTTATATAATTGGTAAGATTCTCAAAGGTTTTTACACTTTAAACTAAGTAAATTTCCAATTGTGAAATCCTGAAAAATTTCAAACCAGTTGAACTTTTAATGGGATATGAAATTCTACTTTCGTCATATAAAGTTGTATGATGATGAAACCACTCTCAAACATCTTGGAACAATTAATGGCAATGCTAACATTTAACTGAAATGAGAGAAAAGTATTTTCCTTGTACGAGAAATATGTCAAGTTTGAAGTATTTAATAATGTAATATTACCAGTAATTGCGAAAAATACACATATGAGAAATTGTTTTTTTTCTTTTCAAAAAGGCCTCAAGATGTTAGAAGTTTGACCCTTTACCAACATGTTATTGAAACATTAAGACCTAAAAAATAACTTTCCAAAACATTGTTTCGTTGTCACAATGGTGTTAGAATTGTGAAGTGTATAGAAGGTGGCATTTATCCATTTATTAACAATGCTCTTACCCTTGGACACACTCAAGCACTTGTATAAAACACTTTTCTTAGTGATATGAATTTGATCCTTAAATATCTTAGGGAAATTTTAATATTTAAGTTATGAATATTTTAAACCATGCATGAGTTATTATTATTATTATTATTATTATTATTATTATTATTATTATTATATATATATGCAACGACATATAATTTTATAGTTGGCAACATGTTAGATATTGAACGCTGATATTTTAATTTAGATAGTTTCTTATTTATCCTAATAATATATGTTGATATTAGCAGTAATAATATAGTTGATATGCATGTTTAATAGTACAACTCTTTTGATGATATGTTAACATGAAGATTCAAAAATTGAGTTTATGTTCATGTATTTTATAGATTTAAAAGTAAGATTATATAAAAATGTGGTTTATAATTTAAAAAATAAATTTCTAACATGTTTTTAAAGAACATATTAATGTGATACCAGTTTAAAAATTAATAACTAAGCTTACAATGACATTAATGTGAAGATTTTGAAATATAATTAGATGTATTCTATGTATGTTGTTTAATTCTAAGTGTGTGATACTTGAAACTTGAGTCGTCAAGACCAAGATGAAGTTTATTTTTTTCATTAATTTTATATATTAGTATTTCATAAAATAATTTATAATTTTCTAATAAATGACATCCTTAATAATTTTAAATAAATTGAATTAAATTTATTATTCAATTTTATTATTTTATTTGTATAAGTATATTAATGGATTGTTTAATTACCAAATATATAATTATAATGAAGTGTGATGATTTTCATAACGATCCAAGTACTATATGATGTTATTTAAATTTGGTTTTTGTGATAATTTGGTTTTTAACTAAAGTGTTTGTTAGTTTGCATACGTTTATCATTGCTTTTGGAATTATTTAAATTATGCCCCCAATATTGACTAAAACCACAATTAATGAAGTAATTTAAAAATTGATAGCAATCAACTTACTAAATAATGACAAAAATAACAATAGGAAGATTTACATCCATAAAATTTTAGGGCCAATAGAATGCTTATCATTGGAGATCATAACTTTTTATAATAACAATTTTTAGTGTAGAAGAGTCTATTCAAAAAGAGTAAATAGTATAATAGAAAATAACATTTATTCATATGTAATTTGTCTTTTGAAAAATAATTTAGTTAGAATGAATATGTATGAACTATCTATGCAATAGAAAAATGTTTATGGTAATTTTACAATTATAGTTTCAACCATATTCAACTTTTTAATTTATGGAAATATCTTTGCATTTTTTATTTAAATTATGTCTTTATGTTTCAAATATAAAATTTTGATATAAGTTCACCAATACATAATCTATAATAAATAACATTTAATAAAAATAAACATCATGGTGATAACCATCTACCAAACATAAACATCATGTAAAATACACATTTAAATTTGCTAACATCATCTAATTATATATACCTCTAGCACATATAAACGTCATTAATTAGCTAGCACACAAATCTAATAATATAACATGGCATCATCATTGTGATCACATCTAACAAAACACAAGAATTGTCTAACATCATCATCACACACATCTAACAAGCATCATTTAACATACACATCTATCAAGCACATTTAAAAAACATATCTAACATGACCTAACAATGTACACATCAATATCAACATATAAATTAATTAAGTACATCATCATGATCAACAAGAAAAATGCACATCTAATGAACATTGTTATAACATACACATCTATCAAGCACATTTAACAAACATATCTAACATAACCTAACAATATACACATCAACATCAACATATAAATTAAGTACATCAACATGAACATAAAAAAAAATGCACCATATATATATCATGAACAAGTCAAATAATTGTTATAACATATATGGTCCATTCGATGTGATAATCATATCTACAACAGTAGTGGAGGATTGGTCTATAGTAAAAGATGATGGATGGTCAGGAGGAAGTGGAATATCAGGAGGTGGTTGGTCTACTCTCTAATGAGAAACAGGCGGTGGAGGAATAGGTGTTGCCTTCTCATCTAGATGAGGCGAAGGAGGAGGAGGAGGACATGGAGAAGGATTATGGCCACCCTCATCAATCGATTGGGTACTAGATGAACAAGTACTGGACGAACGGGTACTGGAGGAAGAGTGTGTATCATCTACAACCCTCCTCACTGATAGTATCTTGGTAGCTCCGATGATATGATGCATAAGAGGCATCGTATCACACAGAATCTCCCACCAAATCTCCAAGAGCATAGGATATGCCCTGATGTCTCACATCAGCACAAGGTGAACTCCCACCTCAACCAAAAGTGCACAGAGTTGGTTGTCCAACTCCAACCTAAATCTAGTATCTGACCTACGACGCATGCCAGGTATCTGCACCCGAGGACCCTAACTCGTCGTGGCCTTAAGAATATCTTCATTTGTATCTGGTGGGGGAGGAGGTACATCCCCAAGGAATGTGCCAATAGATTCAAAATATATAGTACACAAAAATAATTAAATAGTTTCATTAAACAATTTAATAAAACAAGTTAAAGAACGTGTTAGAATTAATTTTATTCTAATTAAGTAAGAAAATAAAATGAAACTAGATTAATTTAACCAAAACACTAATATTACCTCTATCATCTGGTGGATCATCTGATGTGAAGAGGATGTTCATACATCCTCACCAATCCACCCCCGCGTAAGGGCATGAAACCATCATGAACATGTGATCGACCTCACTGACTAGTAGCCCCAATGCATCAGTGGAAATCTTGGCCAGAAAATTCGGCTGGCCCCTCTTGGGAATTATCTTTCCCAACATGTGCATCCACACCTAAGCCATCGACCTAGAAGGATGATAGACAAAAGTATACCTCATCCCTGGAAACCTCTAAAAAAATAAACAAATCAACTCTGAAGCAAAAGGGAAGTTCGCCCTCCCATGTATCATAGCAAGACATCTATCTAGAGCTATACAAAACTACCGCAAAAAAATGGTATACCATCTAATACATCATGGCCTATGTATCAAAGAATCAACATAATACAAAAGATCACAACTAATGTGTTTCCCATCACTGGTAAAGTGTGCAATGGTCATCCCTAACAATGAGAGGCAATTAACCTCCTCTGCATCGAAAGAAGAAATCCGTAGATGTCCACCAGACACTTGAAAATCAACTGGAGAAAGTACATCAAACCCAATATATATCTGAGAGTACATCGAATGAATCTCTATTGCAACACCGACTGGGACATCAGGGAATTGGAGAAAATCCTCCCCTCTCCTGGATAGACCAATGATAAAATATATATCCTCCTCAGTGGGATGGTAATGTTGATCATGACTGACATTGAAATCCTGTTGATGGACATCCCATCAATGGATTAGCTGCACCAAGAACCCGGAGTACCCCTTCAGGGATGTAGCCTCCTCATATTACTTAAGGAGGCGTACATTCCTCAAGAGGACTTGGGTCGCTGCAGTAATAGGGCAAGGGTACAAATCCCTCTCCCTCTCCTTCACCTCCCAATCCCATACAACATTGTATAGGTCAACCATCTGCTCATGCTGTTGTTTTTTCTTTCTTCGCTGACATCTATACATGATTAACATATAAAACACATCAACCTCATACATAAAACATAAAAAAAAATAGTAAATGAGAACTTTATTTAAAAATATGGAAAAATAACTTTCTTCAAAAAATAAGTAAATTTCATCACCAGTGCGCCCAAAAAATAATCAAGCACCGCCTGCGGTGCATATATTACTTGTGAGCACCATTTATGGTGTGCACATGTAACATAATGCACCATACAAAATTTGTTATATTATTTTATGTGGTGCATTATATAACCTTAATGCACATGTGTGTTAAAGTTACTCGACGCACCACCTAAAATAATAAAAACTTAAAATCCTAAAGCACCGTAAAACCATTTTAAAAAAAAAATGTTACTGCGGTGCGTAGCCTTTCCCGACATGCACCGGTGCATTACAGGAAAGGCGGCGCATCGCACCAATTTTTTTTTTTTAAATTGATAATTATGATACTTTGGCATTTAGGCTCTATTTTTTTACGGCGGTGCATTGGGTAATCATTAACGCATTGGTCCATACGTTTACCAACACACTACATAAAATAATATATCCGATTTATGTGGTGCATAATTTAACGTAATGCCTCGGTGCGTTAACATTATTTCTACACAGCGCGAAAAATCAACAATATTATTTTAGGCATTGCATTGGTAAAATTACGCACCAGTGCATTAAAGTTTACCCAACACACTGGTGTGTTAGAGTTTACAAACACACCACCAAAAAAAATAGGCATGGTATTTCAGTGCACCCTATAAATTTTCAGGGTGCACCGCCCACGATGCAAGACGAACGACTCGAATGCATTGTGCAGGAAAAACAAATTTAAAACATTGGAAATTTAACTGAATTTTGAATTTTAATCCACTAAAAGTTTAAGTTATAAAGAAATAAAGTAATTACCTGGACATTTCCTTGTTGGGGAGGCATGGTTGCCACGTAGTCCAAAAAACCAAATTTGTCCACCGTTTGGAAAAATTCGAAAGCCACACACTAAGAAACAAATGAAAGGAAGGAAAGGAAGGGAAGCACCAACAATATGGGGCTTCAGAGAGGAAAAAGTTGCATTGGTGCTTGAGAGCTCTATAGCACTGAAAAGGGTAAAAATGAATTTTACGGCTGGTAACTTTTTATTTATTTATCCCTATTACAGTGCACTTGATTATTACACGCATTGGTGCGTTAATATTTAAGTAGGCACTGAAGTATATATATATTTTTAAATAACCCTACCACGGTGCACCATTTTTTAGAGCAACGATGCACACTGGTGTGTCAATATTTAAGTATCACACCGAAGTGTATATATATATTTTTAAATAACCCACCACGGTGCACCATTTTTTAGAGCATCGATGCATCCGTAGTAGAAAACACACCGGTGTGTTATGTGTTTATAAAATCACCGTAAAAAAATATCCGCTAAAACCTTCGCCCACTCACCTCCACTAGTGTCCTCTGCTATAAACGGATTTTTGGGCTATTTTTATAGGGGCTTCCTCAAAAACCTCCACTAGAGGGTCTTTTCCTTGTAGTGTAATGATTCTACATGATAATGATTACATCGTCAACAAATTCCATACCCTGTGTGACTGTTACTTATTAGTCCCTACCTCTGGCTAGGGACTATAGCTTCCACCTCGCAGTCAACTATTTTTTTATTTTTTTTGTATCTAGGGGAATAGATAATGATGACGGTATCTGGCTACCGCGTGACATGGGGTCGAATCCCGCCGGCTTCCTTATAACCCCTAGGGAGAACCACACCGCTCGCAAGCTTAGCCTCCAGATAAGATGAGGTTTGAACTTGTGACCTACTTAGCAGCACAAACACCTTAATACTACATCCGCTAGCCACTAGACCGCACCCCTGCAGGTGTGGTCAAGTATTGTTGACTGGGTATTACATGGTGCATTTTGATGTATTAATGGGTGTGTTTTGGTATGTGAAAGCTTCACTTTCTATTAACTCTACCCAATTATTTATTGAACCTCATTTTAAAAAAAATGAAAATACTTTTTTGAATTTTTAAATTTCACGATTTGAATTTATGATTGGATTACAAATTGTGATGGGACTTAATAGCTACTGTTGTTCTCAATTTATTTTTTATATTTGTCAGAAAAAAAAAAATGATTTAAATAATACCAAATTATGCAAATTCCTTATTTGTCATTTTGTAGGCTCTGACTATGATAATGCTTCAGTAAGTTGTTGTCTTTGACAATGGAGGTGCCCTTCATTATTATCCTTTTGTACTAGCACCAGTTGTCTGCCTTGCCACCTTCTACCCTCACCACCTCTTTCCCAATTTTCTACGTTCCCACTACTGCTCTTGGTCGTCTCCATCTATGTTCATTAGACTTATTCTTGTATTTACTAACTCACTGTCACAACGCCTGCGAATGCCTCCCAGCTAGGAGTAATGGTCGAAGCTCAATCTGTTGGCTAGAAGGAGTAATGGGTGAAGCTCAATCCATCAATTTGGATATTTTCTCTGTACTCCTTACCATGTATGCTATGGAAGGCCTGCTTTGTTTCAAGGTATGGGATTGTAAGCAAAATCATCGGTAATTATGTCTACGTACTTCTCAATATTTGTCGTATTTAATTTATCTTCTTCCTTTGGTTTTTCAATGGAATTCATAGGAGTCATTCTCTATCTTTTGCGAGCCTAATTTACTTTCTAATCTTCTATTTATACATATGAAAAATCATACAGGACTACAATAGGAACATAATTAGTTTATGTTCCATTCATAATTGCATAAATATAGAGGAAAAATGGAAGTACCTCCATAGGAATGACAACAATCCATAGAGTGTAGTATTGTACCTGCGGTGACTCTGTAACTTTTATAGAAAATTTAATCTCAATTACACAAAATATTGAAGTGGTGCAATCTATCAAATCAATAACAAAAAATCACTTCATATCACCCTTGAACTTGGTCGATGTATAATAGTTGATGAAATTACTAGTCATGTCGACTCTGGTCATTGTGGTGTGAATATAATTTCTTTCTTTCTTCTCAAATTCAAAGCATTCTTATAATGAACAAACACTATTAGGTCTTCTGCTTCATAAATTCAAGCACAAAAGTTGCAACTATGACTATAGGTAGACATAACGCAAGGCACGTAGTTACATGAGCCACATAACATAAACCATGTTTTTTTTTTAAATGCATCATATATTACATTTGAAATCAATAAGCATATACATCAATGACCTTATTGATATAATACCATGAGTTTTTAAGCCAAAACTCCAAAAATATAGGATTCAATTATTAAATATCCATCTATTAGAAAACTAGTTTGGACTCGTAGAATGCAAGGGTAGATTGCTAAATTTGTAATCATGTAAGGGTTATCATTATTGTTAAATAATAAAGAGATTTCAGATATACCCACCTATTTCATAGAGTCGGTGATCGCAGGGCCAATACCATGTCCATGAAACAAAGTGGCATAGATAGTTTCCCCATGTGCAACAAATCCTAATTGTCTTGTAATGGTCACCCATCGTCCAAAGGGCGACAATGTTGAATCTGCTCCCGTAAAATCACCACTGATTAGAGATTTTGGGCCTTGTTTTGAAACATCCCTAAGCAGGGTTCGAACCCCACACGTTTCCATTGAATTGGAAAAGATGAGAGAGATGGAAGTTTTTGGATGAAGCCTTCAAGAACGCACACAAGGTTACATGTAGAATGGTATGGAGCTAAGAGAATTGGGAATATATGGTGTTGAGATAGAGTGTTTATTGTTTTATTAGTATGTATAATTTCAAACACAAGACATCAAATAATTTTTGAATGCTAATTCCACCAACAACTCCAACAAAAAAAAGAAGAAATGAGTCATTCTCCACCGATTTGCATCATCAACAATATCATGATGCTATGGACTATGCATATCGACGAAAAGTATGGTGTCCAACGAATTTTGTTTAATATGTGTGGGGCCTTCGCCATGACCCTTCTCTACTCTGTCTCAGCTTTGATAACTCACAACGCATTGCAAAAAGAGGGGGAAAATGTTGTTATTGGCTTGAATTTGTCGAGCCCTCTCAAGTTTGAATAAGAATGAGATAGTCGCGAGATTCTTTGAGTCTGACATGTCGAACCGCTAGCAACATTTTGTCGTCTGGTGTTTACAATCATTGAGTCATGGATGGGAATGCTCATTAATACATTTGAGGACCTTGAACCTCAATATCTAAGGCACTTTAGAAGCCTAACCAAGAAGCCCATCTGGTTTGTAGGCCCGATGCTTCCACCAAGTTTTGTAGGAAAGGCTGACATAGAGAAAATGGCGGACATGAGTGAGGACGAGCTGGTTTAGTGGCTAGATTCTTAGTAGGTTGGTTGCTTACTACTTCGGCCATGAGACAAAAATATGGTGGTGGTAGGTGGCGAGAAGAAGAATGACCTTCCCTAGCCAGATAAATGTTATGTGTGTTTTAAGATAGAGATAGATGTTGGCACATGTGGGAGCCTGGATGCATGGAAGGAAGTGATAAGACTAGGTATAGCGATAGCATTTAATGAATATATTAAGAGAGGTACATGTAATAACTGGTAAGTTGTGCGTGTTATAGCTTATATTTTAATATTTAATTTTTTTTAGTGTATATATATAGATAGATATGACAATGTTTCTACTCTTTGTTAATTTAACCAATTTTAGAATTAAATGACATCAATAATAACATGCTTTAAAATTTCCTAGATATATAATGATTAAATAAGATAAAAATCAATAAATATTTGTCACTATATTTTCACTTAATTGAGTGAGATCATTGTTGATGTAATATGTATATGTGCAACATCATAATATGTGGCATACAGAGTGAGATAATAATTAGACCAACTCAAAAAAATCGATTATTTGGACCGATATTTTTAGCAAGTTTATTTTAAAATTTCTGTAATTTAGAAGGAATTTTGATTTAAAATAAAATTTATATTAAATTTGAAAGAAATTTATAGGCGGTAGGTTTTCACTTAACGTTCCTCTAATGAATTGATCTAAAATATTGGTTGTTGCGGTAACGTAAATGACACCATGGGAATGTAAATATTTGGTAACGTAAATGACACCAATGACACAATTGTGGGAATGTGTGGGATTTGATTGAATGATTGAGGACCTAATTCTCCTCGATGTTCCTTTCTGTTGAGTGGTTGGAAAAAAGCATATACCTTTTAGTTAAGATATAGGTTTGCATGTATTTTCTTAGGTCTAGTAAATCAGGAAATATATTCGATCCATTCTCATGTAAAGAAAATTATATACATTAAAAGAACATGTTTCTCAAAAGTTGAATCTATACAATTTTCCAAACCAATCCTCTGAATTTCACCTTATTTCCGGAAATCTCAACACGACTTCGTTAGGGCATCGACTCGCTTTCTGACCAACTAATAGAAAAGTTTGAACCATCTTGAAGCGTATAATCCAAAACTACAAAGAGAAACTACAAAGAGCTTATTGTTAACTTATTTAATAACATAAATTTATTCATCTTATTTTTATATATTTTATCTAAGTTCTACATAATTCAGAATTTATTTATAAAATAATTTCAATGTTAAGTCTTTCTAAATCGACTTTAAACTTTAAAGAACACAACAACAAAAAAAACATGTTAAATATCCTTATGAAACTCTCCATATATCTACTATGAAAATCCAAAAGATAAATAGATGAAACATAACTTTAAGGATAAAACATTATAATTGTTCCCGATCAAGCTATCCCTACATGATAATATTTACTCGTTGCAATGTCTAATCTTCATACTATATATACTCAAAGCAAGTGTGAACAAAGATACTTTAATAAATACGTGAAGACCAAAATATGACTCTCAATTTTTCCACCTACAACAATCTCCGACAAGTTCAAATGTATGTATGTATCATTAACTAATGTATGTTTACATATTTCAAATTTGACGCAACGTAACTATGCATGAACAATTGTAGACTAATTGCATTTAGAGAAAATGTAGTATTAAAGGATTTTTAAAAACTCAGTCTTGATAATGCTTGGAATTTTAAAAAGGCACAAAAGGCATTTAAAAAATCATAACCTTTCATTTTTACACATTATTACATTTTTTTAATGGAATTATAACATTTGGAAATTTGCAACATTCACATTAAATATACAAAAATATCATTGTTTTTAATTATAATATTTATTAATTTGGTTATTTTTCAACTATAAAACTAATGTCAAATTTATTCTCACATCGTTTATTAAATTACGAAGTCGATTCCAATACAAAGCAACATGATATAGAAAGATTATCTGATAATAACATGAGAAGCCACCATATTTGTTTTATAAATCACTCTTGGTCTTCTGATTTCCATGACAACTTTAAAGTCGAGAGTCTATTATCATAGAAGCTCCATTGCCAAATATATCTGAATGGGGGTGGTATGAACATTGTGCACGTGTGGATGTTGTCAAGAGAACGACAAATTTATTATTTTTTACCATATTGTTCAAGGCAGGGTGATGCAGACCCCGACCCTCGGGCCAAGATCCACTCAAGATCGTTCTAATTCTCCTTTGAGTCAGATTGAATCTTCAATTTCCCTACGGGAAATTCTCACACACACAAGAGTGTATCCACAGGTCCTTCCTGAAAAACCCGCCCTGTCCACCTTAACTCCAGGTGTGAGCCTTACACTTCCATATGACCATGACTTGGTCCTTGCGCAAACACCTTTCGCAACTCGCGTGTTCCTAGGTTGAAGACCCTCGACTTTTCTTCACCAAACACCGATACCCAACATGCGATGGGGTATGGCTCCTCCTTGTTAGCGCCCTTCACGCATAACCACTAGCTAGGCTAAGCACTAGTATTAATCGCAATTTGCGAGTTCGCGAGTTGGAAGGTTGAACCTCCAGGCCCTTCTTTTACAAAACTCCGAGACGCAAAAGTCAGAGAAGGTTTGACTCCTTCAGTGCTTCTCGGAACTTGCAACTTTGAGATTTGAGTTGTTGATCCTTTGTGCTCCTTTCTTACGAGAACCCGAAGCACGAGAAGCCAACAGGTTGTTGACTCCTTCCCAGGCGACGAGTGTCCACCTGTCAACCACGCGGTCCCCACCAAGTGGACGCGCCACGTGTTCGCCTGAGACCTCGGTCCTCGACACTTCACGACTTTTACAATCAAAATTGATTCCTCCCAATCTTTGAAACTCCGATACGTGATATAACGAAGAGGTTCTGATCCAACAGATGCTCCTACTTCTCGCTATTTGGGACTTCACACAACCAAAGGATTTGGTCTATCCTCTGAACTCACGATACGCAATACCCCGCAAAGATTCAGACCTGGTGGTTCTCCCATGGCTTGGATCCAACAGTCTGGATCTCTTCCTTTCGCTTCTCGCAGCTCGGGACTTCGCGACTCTAAGAGTTTGGTCTTCCACCTCCAAAATCACGAACCTCGAGTTCGCGAAATGATCCAACGACCCAAACTGACCATGATCAACGATCCTCGTTGATCCTTGACACCAACGTAATGGGTTCGTTCGCGAGTTGTCCACGGAGAATTCCGACCATTCGATTTCTTCCTCAAGAATCTCTGTGAAATGAGCCAATGTTCTTCCCCTGAAACTTAACCTTCTGCACGATGATTTCACTTCCTCGTCTCCCTTTGAAGTATCTCGATCTCCATCCTCCTTTGAAGTATTCAAAGGTGTTATCCCTCCTGAAATTTCACTTGCAACTCAAGCCTCCAAAAGGGTTCCTGCTCGCACTCCTTGCGGAAAACTTTCAAATACTCCTGGGTATTTGATCTTTCGACTTTGTGCACTTTCTACAACAATAGTCCTTCAACCTTTAAACCTTAGTTGATAAGTTCTAAGGCCTCAACTAGCCTGCGCACACCTTGCACGACTTCTGTGCTTCACCTGCACTTCTACTGGAATGAGAACAACGGTATCGCTCCTAAGCTTTCTGAGATAAAACTCAGAACCCTTGTCAACGCACACCTTGCAGACGTTTCACTGCACTCCTTGCAGGAACTTCTCTCAGGAAGAGAAACAATTGAAACTCATTCTCTTTCTCTCTCAGACTTCATACATTCAACATGAAATCACACATTCAAACACAACATAACATCATAACAAATGCATAATAGAGAGAATAAAACAATTGTAAGCATACCATTCAACATATATAAATATTAAGCATCATAACACCATGAAAGTTGAGTCAAAACTTCATATATTAACTCAAGTTCCTATACATGGGTTCTTCTCTACAGTTCTCTGCTACAACTCTCTTCTTCTGCTCTCTATGCTAATGATACAACAACAACTACTATGATACAAAGGCGAGGGTGTCTATATCCATTCTCCCTCCTACGCTCTAACTTTCTAATCTATGAATTCAAATCTACCTACTTTCATTAACTGGGCTTAAATGCCTTTTACATTGACAGATGAGAGAAAATCGCTCACGATCTGTTTACAACAGCTAGATATAAATGCAAGTACGCTTCTAGCTATTACATTAATATCCGCTTCTTAATTTTTCAAAAACATTTCAAAACATGTAAAATGTGTGCTCTGCTTCTCCAACTGTCTTCTGCCTTCATGCTCTCTTGGCTGGCTACTTACGATGCTCCTGCATCATACTCCCTCGCTTGAAAATTTTCATGAACTCCTGTCCATGAGCTCTTGCACAGTCTATCCATGCTTCTGAATTTCTGCTTCATCTTCCCAACTGGCATATTCAACTGGATGTCCCTTCCACTTGACCAAGTATTCAAAATACTCTTTTCTCCTGGTCTTTCTGCTAACCCTCTTGTCAATTTTACTTTCCATCTATGGATTTTCAGCTACAGGCATTTGTTTGGTCCACTGAACTTTGTTATGTTCTTCCTCTGCTCCTGCTTCTTCAGCTCTGTAAGGGTACAAATCCACAACATTGAATATCGGTGAGATTCTGACCCCATCGGGTAATTCAATCTCATATGCATTTGCCCCAAATTTCCTTATGACCTTGCACGGTCCAATATTTTTCATCTTCAGTTTATTATATGTTCCCCTTGGGAACCTTTCCTTCCTCAGATGTGCAAGAATCAGATCACCAACTTCAAATTGAATTTCTCGCCTGTGTTGATCTGCTCTCCTCTTGTATTCTTGACTTGAACTCTGCAATCGCTCCTTAACTCAGATGTGAAGCTCCTTCATTGCTTCTGCAAAGTCCTCTGCACTAGCACTTCTGAATTCAGTTTGTTCCACATCTCTCAATTCAGAAACTCCCCTTGGCTACATTCCATATACAATCTGGAATGGACTCTGCCCTGTGCTTCTTTTGAGTGAATCATTGTAAGCAAATTTTGCCTGTGGCAGAATGTAATCCCACTGACTGTGGTGTTCAGTCATTAAGCTCCTTAGCAAATATCCCAAGCTTTTGTTCACAACTTCTGTCTATCTATCCATTTGAGGATGATATGCTGAGCTAAAAGACAAACTTGTCCCCAGCTTCTTCCACAAAGTTCTCCAGAAATGTCCAACAAACTTGGTATCTCAATCAGAAATGATACTCCTTGGCAAGCCATGAAGTCTGACGACTTCCTTGAAAAACAGGTTTGCAATATGAGTTGCGTTACTGGTTTTATGGCATGGTATGAAATGTGCCATCTTGGAAAATCTGTTGACTACCACAAAGGTCGAATCACATCCTCTTTTTGTTCTTGGCAGTCCCAATATGAAATCCATGCTCACTGTGTCCCACGGCCTTTCTGGTATGGGTAATGGATGATATAACCCTGTGTTCTGCCTTTTCCCTTTTGTGTGCTAACAAATCTTGCATCTGTCCACAGATTTCTTAACATCTGTCCTCATCCCTGGCCAAAAATATGATCCATTCAACTTTGAAAATGTTTTATCATGACTGAAGTGTCCGACCAATCCTCCATTGTGTTTTTCCTTCAGGAGGTTTTCCCTCATGGAGAATTTTGGAATACATAGCTGATTTCCCCTGAACAGTAATCCATCCTGGATCATGTATTCGGTCCACTGGCTTCTGTCCCTGAGAACTGGATTCTCATATGCCTCATATGCTTCCTTAAAATCTGGGTCACCCTTATACATTTATCTGAGGTTATCAAAACCCAAAGTCTTGACTCTGAATTCTTGCATAAGCAAACATTTCCTGCTCAAAGCATCAACAACTTTGTTAGCAGTTCCAGAAATATGCTTAATTACAAAAGTAAAATTATGCATGAATTCAACCCATTTAGCATGCTTTTGGTTCAAATTCTCCTATTGAGTCATGAATTGTAAAGCATGATTATCACTGTACAAAACAAACTCTTTGGGAACCAAATAATGTCTCCATTTCTTCAGTGTTTGTATGACTGCATAGAATTCTTTGTCATATGTTGAGTACTTGATCTTCACTTCATTCAGTTTTTCACTGAAGTATGTGATCGGCCTGTCGTCTTGGCTCAAGACCACTCCAATTGAAAATCCACTCACGTCACACCTGACCTGAAATGTCTTTCTAAAATCTGGCAAAACTAGAATTGGTTGCTCAGTAATCTTCTTCTTCAGCATATTGAAACTCTTCTATGCTTCTTCTGTCTAGTGAAAAGATTCGTGTCTTTTCTTCACCGTATCCATCATTGGTGCGCTAATTCCACTGAAGTTTCGGATGAATTTCCTGTAGAAACTTGCCAAACCATGGAAGCTTCGTACTTCAAACACACTCTTCAACAATGGCCAATTCTTAATTGCATCCACCTTTTCGGGATCCATCTTCAACTCATTCGCAGAGATAACAAAACCCAAATAAATGAGTTATGTCCTCATGAATGATGATTTCTTCACATTTATCAGCAATTTCTCTTGTTGTGATCTTCTCATCACTGCAACTAAATTCTTTAAGTGCTCTGCTTCTGCCTTGCTGAAAATTAATATATCATCAAGATATACAATGACGAATTTCCCAATGAAATCCTTCAGGACTTCGTTCATCAACCTCATGAAAGTACTAGGTGCATTCGTTAAGACAAATGGCATGACAAGCCATTCATACAGCCCCTCATTCGTCTTGAATGTTGTCTTCCATTCATCACCTTCTTTCATTCTAATCTGATGATATCCGCTTTTCAAATCAATTTTTGAAAAAATATTGCTCCACTCAAGCAATCCATCAAGTCGTCCATCCTTGGCAATGGAAATATATATCTGATGGTAATCTTATTGATCGCCCTTGAGTCTGTACACATCCTCCAGCCTCTGTCTTTCTTTGGGTTGAGCACTGTTGGAACATCACATGGACTCAAGCTCTCTTGAATCAATCCTTTTTCCATTAAGTCCTGGACTTGTCTCCTGACTTCCTCATTTTCTTGCGACTTCAACCTATACATGGCTTTGTTTGGTAAACTGGCTCCAGGTATAAGATCGATGTGATGGCTTATATTCCTGATAGATCTTTCCTCATCATTAGGGATCTTCCGCCCTCAACATCTTCTGCCTCAACATTTTGTCCTTGAGCTTCAACAATGTGAGTTTCACCACCATATTTTTTCTTATCTGGACACTCATAGGATTTATGTCTGATTTTTCCACAGACAAAGCATTTCACTTCACCACCTCTGCCTCTTCCTCTTCCTCTAGCTCGAGAAAAATTATTTCTATCAGCATACTATCCTCTCTGTGAGCTTCCACCTCTCTCATGTTGAGTTTGAGGTTTCTTCCCCTCTTCTTTATATTTCTGAGTTATGTCTTGGGCAATTGTTTGGCCTCTGGCCTGACTTCTACCTTGGCCTCTTTGACCTTGTTTTCGGCTCAGCTTCTCTTTATCTTTCAGAGCTATCTGATAAGAATCTTCCACATTTCTCATGGTCATCATGATCATCTCATCTTGAATGTCATATCACAGACCATTCATGTACCTGACAACGTTTTCATCATTGCTTTCCCGATGACCTTCTCTGATGTTTATCTTGTAGAACTCTTCAGTGTATTCTTTCATTGACATCATCTTCTGTCTCAAATTTTGCATCCTCCGAAACAAAGTGATTTGATAATCCTTGGGTATGAATTTGGATTTTATCTTTGCAACCATCCTATCCCAGCTTTTGATTTTCTGCTTGCCTTTGCAGCGTCTGTCAGCCTGCAATTCATCCCACCATAGTGTTGCATGCCCTTTAAGTCTAGTAACAACATGTTTGACTTTCTTGTCTTCCTCGACATCCTCATAGTCAAAGTATTTATCTAGAGCTCTAATCCAATCTAGAAGCTCTTCAACATCCAGGTTTCCCTCATACATGGGAATCTCCATCTTTGCTCTGGCACCTATCCTTGCAACAGCCCTGAATAGGCGTTCATCTGCAGTGTCTTCGACTGCTACTTCTTCTCCTTCATTTCCAACTTCATCTTCACTTTCAGCTTCGTTGATATCCCCAACATCAACTATGCACCTCTGTGTTGTCTCCATGGCATCAAGCCTAGCACATAATTCACGCATTTCTCTTTCCACTACCAGATCAGGCATTGGTCTATCTCTTCTTCTCGGCAGCATGGCTGAGAATTTATTTATTTTCTTCTCCCTGCTACAGAAAGCAAAGACTTGTTATATGCTCTGATACCAAACTTGATGTGTATCAGAGTACTCTTTCTCCTCTCACTTCCTCTGCCTAAAATATACAAAAGTCAAGCTCTGATACCAAACTTGACACAGACCCCGACCCTTGAGCCAAGATCCGCTCAGGATCGTTCTAATTCTCCTCCGAGTCGGATTGACTCTTCAATTTCCCTACGGGAAATTCTCACACACACAAGAGTGTATCCACAGGTCCTTCCTGAAAAACCCTCCCTGTCCACCTTAACTCCAAGTGCGAGCCTTACACTTCCATATGACCACGACCTAGTCCTTGTACAAACACCTTTCGCAACTCGCATGTTCGCAGGTCGAAGACCCTCGACTTTTCTTCACCAAATGCCGATACCTGACATGCGATGGGGTATGGCTCCTCCTTGTTAGCGCCCTTCACACGTAACCACTGGCTAGGCTAAGAACTAGTCTTAACTCGCAATTCGTGAGTTCGCGAGTTGGAAGGTTGAACCTCCGGGCCCTTCTTTTACGAAACTCCGAGGCACGAAAGTCAGAGAAGGTTTGACTCTTTCAGCGCTTCTCGGAACGCTTAACTTCTTGACTTGAGTTGTTGAGCGTTTGTGCTCCTTTCTTACGAGAACCCGAAGCACGAGAAGTCAACAGGGTGTTGACTCCTTCCCAGGCGATGAGTGTCCACCTGTCAACCATGTGGTCCCCACCAAGAAGACGCGCCATGTGTTCGCTCGAGACCTCGGTCCTCGACACTTCACGACTTTTACAGTCGAAACTGATTCCTCCCAATCTATGAAACCCTGATATGCGATATAGTGAAGAGGTTCTGATCCGACGGATGCTCCTACTTCTCGCTATTCGGGACTTCACACAACCAAAGGATTTGGTCTATCCTCTGAATTCACGATACACGATACCCCACGAAGATTCAAACCTGACGGTTCTACCGCGGCTTGGATCCAACAGTCTGCATCTCTTCCTTCCACTTCTCGCAGCTCGGGACTTCGCGACTCTAAGAGTTTGGTCTTCCACCTCCAAACTCATGAACCCCGAGTTCGTGAAATGATCCGACGACCCAAATTGACCACGATCAACGATCCTTGTTGATCCTTGACACCAACGTAATGGGTTCATCCAGCCCTTATCCACCCTGCAACTCCTCTGGATCCTACGGTCCTCGCAACTTCATGAGTTCTCCACGGATAATTTCGACCATTCGATTTCTTCCTCAAGAATCTCTGTGAAACGAGCCAATGTTCTTCCCCTGAAACTTAACCTTCTGCGCAATGATTTTGCTTCCTCGTCTCCCTTTGAAGTATCTCAATCTTCGTCCTCATTTGAAGTATTCAAAGGTGTTATCCCTCCTGAACTTTCACTTGCAACTCAAGCATCCAAAAGGGTTCTT
>SNQJ01S0097389.1:0-31406 GCA_010110895.2 Picea sitchensis
ATGATGGATAATGATAAACTACAAAGATGAATGCATGCTTATAAATAGAAAAATGAAAATACATATATGTATACTTATATTATTAACAATTGTAAATAAATAAAGTTAAGCATGTAAAAATTAAAAGGGAATGAATAATGAGCACACATGCTCTTTGAGTTTTGAAAAGAAAGATAAAATAATATAAGCAAAATAAATTAAAAAAGAAAAGTAAGAAAATCAAAAGGGAAAAGGGGGGAAAACCTATGTAAAGGAAGAATTAGGGTTTGAGTCTAGATAAAAGAAAGGGAGAGGGGGAAAGAAGGGGACTTTTTCTCAGATTGGTAGGGTTATGCTGCCAGACTAGAGACTGGGCTGATTGCTTGCAGGAGTTGGGGATTCTCAGCAGACTTGAGTGGTAGCTTAGCCTTGGAGGCGAGCTGAGACGCTAGTTACTCTCTGATTGTGTGTGGCCCCTTTGCGGCTCGGGGGGCTGAGGGGGAAGAAGAGTACCCCTAGTATTTGGCTGGGAGGTACCGGTGAGTCCATTGCGGTCGGCAAGCGGAAGCACTGAAGATGGAAGCAGCAGAGAGCACGGGAGTCAATTACGGCAGACAACAAGGCAAAGGTATGTTCCTGAACTTAGTAAGGTAGAATACATAGTGATTATGGCTAAGATTGTGATTGTATGGATGTGACTATCCCTTCCTCGTCCTTAAACTCAAAAGATTCTCGTTTTTTTTACAATCAGTTCAGTTTAGGGTTATTGGTAAATAGTGGGGTTTCGTTTATTTGTAATGGGCATTCCTTTTTAATGTTGGGCGTATATACAAAGTATTAGGCATTTTTATTCGTATTGGGCATTTCTTTTTAATGTTGGGCGTAGATATAGAGTATTGGGCATTTTCTATTCGTATTGGGCATTTCTTTTTATTTCTGGGCATCAAATACAGTGTAGGTTCGTTTTTGTGGTTCTCCGTTTCTTTTTACCTTCTGGGCGAATATAGAAGACAGTGGGCTTCGTTTTACCAACCTCTGTCTTTTTGTTTTATTCCTTGGCCGTGGGTACTATAGAGTGGAATTCCAGTATGCTTTGGATCAAAGATGGACAGCCTGTTATTTACCCTACATTTTTGGATGGCACGAAATCATCTCTGATATGCTTTGGATTAAGGATTGATAGCCTATTTATTTCCCTGCGTTTTTGAATGGCACGAAATCATCTCTGATATGCTTTGGATTAAGGATTGATAGCCTGTTTATTTCCCTGTGTTTTTGAATGGCACGAAATCATCTCTGATATGCTTTGGATTAAAGATTGATAGCCTGTTTATTTCCCTGCGTTTTTGAATGGCACGAAATCATCTCTGATATGCTTTGGATTAAGGATTGATAGCCTGTTTATTTCCCTGCGTTTTTGAATGGCACGAAATCATCTCTGATATGCTTGGATTAAAGATTGAACAACTTGTTATTTCCCTGCATTTCTGGATGGCACAAATTCATCTCTGAGTAAGGGAACCTCTGCGTTTTATTTTCTTTTTCTTTTCACATTCTATCGGTTAAAATATTGGTAGAAGACTGAGTGTTTTCTTTGGGTTCCAGTAAGCTTTTGGATCAAAGATAGACAACTGATTATTTATAGAATGTTACGGGAGGTTTGTCAGTTCGAGAAATTGATTTCGGAAATCATACATGCTAGCGGTTAGATTCCCTTCGTTGAATACCAAAGATGGCTCCTTCCATTCGATGTAGATATAGGCGTGTTTCCTTTCATTCCAGATTTTATTATATATTATTTAAATTTATGCAAAACCCAGAACAGAAGGTATTTGTGTTTCGTTCCTAAGAGAAGCCACCACATCAATGGTGGAGGAATTGATTGATTAAACATTGCATTGCTGAGGGTTTTAACTTGAATCGCTTGTATATCGTAGTCACGCCTGGGTTGTTCATTGTTTATTAAGGCATGGGTACAACAACAGATAAACAATTTTCAGAAAGTGTTTGCAGAAATCACTCAATGAGAAGGTATATCTTTACCCCTACTCTTTAATAATTTGCAACAGCTGTGAGAATGGTAATTACAGAATGTTTATGGTAACTAAGCATTGAGGACCAACACAATGCTTGAAACCGTGTGTGTGCTACTTACTTCCTTTTATTACATAGATTGTCCATGAATTGTAATCCTCTGTTACTAAGTTGGTTGCATTTTTAATTTATAAAAAAAAAACATGTTATGCCATTGTGTGGGCATGCCAATTAATGGAAAAATGGTCTGCCTCTGGTAAGCTATGCCCGGCATGTTCACAGACTTTTCTCTACCTTGTATAACAGATCCAATCCAAATTGGATGATGCCATGTCGAATAGTGACTGGAGCTTTCAACCTTTGTGTTTTGCATATGAAACCTGTGTTTTATATATATAGGGGAAATTATGTGTTTGATGAAGGTGATGTCTACATTTATTATTTTAATTTCACCATTTCAAAAGGTGTGGGCATGATGAAGCCCAAGTAGAAGTATGGAGTGTTTTCTTGTATAGTCGTGACAATTCTTGGCCTAGGAATCTTGCAGCCAGCTTGTATTCAAGGATTCACAATGTTGTGTAAACAGTGAGATCCTAATGGGAAGTTATGGCCTCGTAAGTACATAGTTGATTGCTTAATAAGAAGAGTGTAGATCTAGTGCATGCTTGGGAATGGTAATGGTTGTGGAATTCTCCATGTGTGTTGACAACACCTTGATTGGGCAATCAAATTCATTAACCATCTCTTATTATGACTGAGCTTGTTGATGTCAATTGTTGGAAATGGGTTTAGTGTCTACTGCTGCAATTTGATGGCTATTGGAAATTGGTGAAAAAATGGGATATGGCAGTCCATATTTCTGACTTTATGTTCATAGATAAACCCATTTGTAGAAGGCAAAACAAGTTTATTTCATGCCCTTTTAGCTTACATCTGTATCTACATTTTATGGCATTTTGTGCAATATAAGAGATGTCTTTTATGTGAAGAATGTATGCCAAAAGGGTATAAGTTGCTTCTGTGTTTTCTTCTTGGCATGGTGATGTTTTTCTCATGAAAATTCTGCATTTTTCCCCTTGCATCGAAGCCATTTGATTCATGGATATTTCGGTGTTTTTTCCCCAAGCATTTTTGTGTGTTGTATGAGGGATCTCTGTATTTTCTTTTGGTCAAGAAAATAATTCCCGACACGGGAAAGGATGGACGTTTGGGTTTGGGGAATGCTAGACACATTCCTTCAACCTTTAATTTTCCCTTAACTATCATTAAAACACAAACAGGGTTTTTGCCATTAAAGCCTTTGTAACAATGTCTCAATGTAGTCATTTTACGTTTGGTTTATGGATTTAATTAAACCCCTATTTCTTGACCTCTTTTGCTTGAAGCAGAGATGCTAGGTAACCTGTAGGGTGTTAATTGTTACCAGCCATGGGCAATTTCATTTCCCACTTTAGTCCTTTATATAATTCTTTTGGGCTTGTAGTATAACTATGTTTGGCATGGTATAATGTTCCCTTCTTATTCTTTTCATTGGGTGAATGTTAGCTATGTTATGGACCTCTATGATTATCTCTTACCCTCATGAGAGTGAACTTAAATAATATTCTGTCTTGTTTGAAATTGGTGGGTTGTCTTGCAACGTCAAGATGGTACTGACAGATAAAACTTAGTGAGTGATATTGCTACCCATGATGTTCATTTCTAGAAAATATGGTGCGAGGATAACCTGCTTTAATGAAAAAGGGGAAACAAATTTCACTTGTTGGGCATCCCAGTTGATTACATCCTTCCCTGATTGAACCATATAAGTTCAAGAATTTTTGTGATGAGTCAAGTGATCATAGGCATTTTCTTGCATGGTTTAACTTTTCCTTTTATGCTACAGAATGAGAGTTAAGTTTGAAATTTTTGTATCCAAAATTTTACCTGCATGAGCAACCTTACCGTCTGTGCAACTTAAGTTCATCAACATCTTGTTGTTGATTGTCTTGGACTACATGTTTATGCTCTTGTTCGCGTTATGAGCATTTAAATAATGGAATTGCAAGAGTTGTATGAGCTCTTGTTGGCATTGCTGGAAGTAAATTAAATAATAAAAATGCATTAGAGAGCTACTTCTATGATTGAATTCCTGTTGTCTTGTTGCATAAAAACTTGTGAGCATGATGCCAAGGAGAAAAGTAGCAATGAGAAAGATTCTTGTTCCATAAACCTTGTCATTGGTTGTTGTGTTAAGAACCTTATGCAAACCTAAAGATTGCAATGTTTACAAATGATGGATTACTTGAAGCGGTTGCTTAAGTAATTTTGGTTACATGCCAGAATGCATACGAAGCTAAATAGTGAAAGATAGGGTGGTGTTATGGTGAATTCATGATAATCGCATTTGACGGATGACCCATAAAAATTTAAGGTCCGTGAATCTAAGTGAAACCGGTATTTATGTTTCAGCAAACGGGGATTGCAGTTAACTAATTATACCTTATTTAAGGTTGGATACCTCGTCGATAAATAAATTTAAAGGGAGAAATTGGTCTGAGATTTTTCGTGAGTCTTTTCATGGTTGGCCAATGTCTGGGTTCTTCTTACTTGCACCTTCCTGGAGGACGCCTGTTCTTTTAATTTGTGTTGTACAAGGTCGTAATCATCTTATTGTCGGGTCAGTCTTGTCGGTTGTCAGGTGGCAACGTAGAGTCACGTGAGTTCGTACTTTTACGCGCGCACACACCTTAACTCAAAAAAAAAAAATTCACACCTGTTAACAGAGTTGTTGTCATAATGAGGAAGGTCGTTACAGAAGGAAAGGGCTAATGAAAAAGGGGCTAGCACATGAAACTTGGATTTTTGGATGTGCGCAGGAATAGCCTCCAGGTCTATCAGGACATACACACAAAAGGAAATGAGACCTGTGTTTAATTGTTTTGGGTTCAATCACGAGCCCGAAGAGTCAATTCAACTCAAAATATTGAAATATCCTTTGACCAAGAGGTCAACAGACCCCCCTGAGGTGGGGGCACTATGTTGAAAGTGCTCTGGGCAGGAATATTCATGGACAATGATCACAGTGAGAGCACAAGGAGATCTAGGAAGCAAGGAAGAATTGAATACTTATGGGATCAACAAGAAAAACTTTTATATGGAGAAAGAACTTGCCTCAATTTATGTGGTAGCAAGTATGTTACGGCTGCTTGTTTCATTAAGAGGAAAGAATTATTGCATGTTTCAAGTTTCTTGGTGATGTTGTTGCATAAGGAAGGAAGCAACAAAGAGATGAAGTGTTGGTTATAAGTTTGATAAAATAAGCATGAAAGCTTCTACTTCCAACAAACTTTCAGGTAGTATAAAATTTATTAATGACAGTCGTGCAGGTATGAGTTTTATTATTCTTTTTGCATAATTTCTGAAAGGAAATTTAGGTAAGAATTTCCTCAGCGAGAGTCATTATATAAAATCACATGATTATATTATTGAATGCATACCACTGGAAGTGGTAAAAGATGGAGGCCTGTATTAATTCAAATCTTTTTAACTTGTAAATGCACACACTGACATAGTAGAATGTCATGTTAATTTGGTTATGGGGTGATACTCAAAGAAAATTAAAGGATAAGAAATTCTTATAAGAATGAATGCCAGTAATCTAGTCATGTACGAGACCAGGAGATGGTTGGATATGGAAAGGTACGGATATGGAAATGTTATGAGCCACACGGGTACTAAAAGCTTCCTATGTTTAAATAAAACTTGGACTACAACCTTTTTGCTAACACTAATGTACACCACAGAATTATATTCTTGGTGTAGTGTTCAGGTCGAAAAGGAAGGCATCCAATTAATTGGGAAGACAATAGGAAGTGTGTGGAGAATGTGTCAACACATTGACCAGAATTCCAACTCATGGATGGTGAGATACATGATTGAGATAAAGAGCATTAGGTAAATCAATACAAGGGTGCATTGAATAAATAGGCATTGAGAGTTGTACTCATGTCTAGTAGGGGGAGAGTTGCACTCATACATGATGGAATTGTATATACTTAAATGCACTTTGCTGAATACGTTTTGTAAGTACTTACATATATTGTTTTGGCATGGAAATAATTATACTAATGGCTAAAATGTTCCTAACTCGTGAAGTTGAGAACATTTCAGGAACTGTTAAACATTGCAACAGGAAAGTTGAAAGCCAGGTAGTCACAGGAATAGAGACTACAGAAAATTTTATGTTCAGAAAATTGAAATAATAAACTTTATGTTATTAATTATGAACATGAATATGTATAGAATGATGAGTCATTCTATTTGGTTAAATTGTTTGGTAATTGTGATTGAATTTCTAGGTGCAAGCAATTCTAAGATCATTGCATAAGGTGTTGTACATGTTGAATTATGATGTACAAAAAATACTGAAAATTTGTTGGATGTATGCAAGAGGAAGCATTACAGGAAAAATGGTATGCAGTTTGGTGCCTGTGGAAAACCACAAGGATGGTTGCATTCATAATTTGGCAACAACCAAGAAGAATTATGAAATGGAATTCCTGTTTTCGGGAAAAAAAAAATTGAATTCTTTTTTGAACTAATTGGAGTTCCTAAATGAATTATTTTATGTTTTCTCATGATAACTACATGTGGGTGATGAAGATGAGATGATGTTGATTAAATTTAGAATGTTGATTACAAAGAGTAGCTCGACAAGATGTTGATTCGAGACCTCTGAGGGCAGTTGGAACTCCTCGAACCATGATGCTCTGAGACTTACAGTCTGGCCTGTTGCTAAAGCCCAAGGAAAGGGAGGTGTAACAATCGACGAACTGTGTGAAAGTGAAGGTGCACACTCCTAGGTTGGGATAGGCATGTGGGGAAGAGAGACTGTGGGTTGGAATGTTGTTGGGGTTTGGTAGCTTGGCCTAGACCATGTTGATATGAAAATCTTCTTAATCAAAATATAAGTATCAATTCTCTATTCAGTCTATGCTATGTATCTCGTAATTCATATACAAGTTATAATGTTATTAGAATTGTATGTATGTTCTAATGTTTCTTCCAAATGAATAGGGGTATGATAAGAGTGTTTAAGTCTGTGGAGTCATAACATTTATGATGTTTTATCAATGGATGGAACATCATGGATATACAACCATTCAGTGCTTTCAATGAGGTTTAATTGAAGCATGTAACAAGGAACAATGAGTTGAATGTTTTCCTGAAGAAAATCTAGGGAATAGAGAAATTGAGTTTTAGCTGTAGCATGGACACCAGAATTGGTGTTTGAAAGTAAAGATGGATAATGGGCTTCCAATAGCTAAAGATTGGAGATTTTTGAAGAATTTTTGAATTATATATGTATAAACAAGTTGCACTAAGGATAGTCCAAAAACAAAGGGAGGGGATTGTAATATCCCCTGGTAGAGCCCCAGTTGTAAATATGAATTGTAAACATGTTTGTTAGGCTAGTGAGCTGAGTTATAATAAGATAGGAGGCTTATGTGATGATTATGCCAGGAGCCTGATGTTTTGTTTGTATATTTAATTATGCCGAGCATTAATAAAAATATAAACACTTATGCATGTAGACCGACCAAAAAGAAGAGTTATGGGGGACTAAGCTCCACTAGGTTGGGTAAGGAAGTGGGGCTAAGTATTTGGGCCTAGGGGATAAGCTAGGGGGCTTATCTCTAAAGGAATAATATTTTAATATTATTTCTTAAAAACTTAGGTGGACATATTATGTTTCATTATCCTATGTTCTTGGTGGCTGGGGATGTAGGATAAATGGAGTGCATGTAGCTCAAGGAAGACAAGTTTCGACCTGGCTTCATGAAATTAAAAGATAAAATGCTAGTTGTTTTGTGGGGGGGGCTTGCTATTCTCGACCCACTGCCTAACTGTTAACTAGGGCATCCATCATAGATCTCTGGAACTAGTAACCCATGAGTCAATCGTGTTGGTAGTTCGTTGGTCATTCGGCCATCCTCCACGTGATTTTGTGAGGCATTTCTCACATACTCCATATGAACCTGAGACCTAGGTGGTCAATCTCGAATAACCACGCATCTCTGAAAAGGAGAACGAAAAGCTAACCTCTGTGATTTCGTGAACCCAATCTGTCTACACCCAAATAGCTGATTTTGTACCTGAACCATTTTGAGTTGTTGGCTTCTATCAAGAGCTAGGTTGTCTCACAACTGTTGGTTGTTGCGGCCACATAGTTCCTAGATTGAGTGTGGCTTGCTACCATCGATTGTTTCTTACTGAGCCTTGATATGTCCTAGTGTTTGATTTTTGTCTTGTTGGGTGTCCATACTTGTTTCTCCCCGTTGTTGTTTTTGTTACTGTCATCCATACTCGGCTATAGAAGAGTCAAAGACTAGTTGAAAATATTGGTTATCAGACCTCTGAGCAGCTCTCCCAGGTGAGAGAGTTTGCTGGGAGGTGATTTCTTCTGGAAGGGAGTCCCATAGTAGCCACAGTACTTTGAGACTTCTGGTCCAGCCTATTGCTGAAGCCCAAGGTAAGGGAGGTGTACTAGCCGATGGACTTGTATTAGTGAAGGTGTATCCTTTTGGGGTGGATCACCTATGTGGGGAATGAATTTCTGTGTGTTGTGGGTGTAAGTGGCCCCTGGGATAAAATATCCTTCATGTTGCTTTGTACAGCTTCCTTGTTGTCCTTGCCAAGCCCACAATTCCCTTTCCCGGTGGAGTTTAGTCTTAGCTCAGGGGTGACCTACTGCTGAGAGTGATGAGCAATGCGGTCTAAGGCTAGGAGGTTCATGGAAGGTCTAGATGCAGTTTGTGTAGTTAATCCAACTAAAATCTAAGTATCATTACTGTGCTTAATTATCTATTTTATGCATGTTTTGTGATGCTTGAATGTTATCATGTATTCCATTGCATATATGAATTAATGTTAGTTTCATTGGTTGTGTATGGTAGCAATAATTTAGTGATTAATTTGTGTTAAGTGTTTTAATTCATTAAAATTCATGTTATATATATAAGCGTATATTCCGCATGGTAGCATTACCCAGTTTGGTGGAGGCCCGAGAATGTTACAACAAATAAGAAAGTTACAGGCCAGATGATAAAAGATTATTTCAGGCAAAAGGAACTCCCTGTACATGTAGTGGATAATCCTAAAAAATTATTTCATTCTCTTTTGAAACAAAATTGAATCAGGGCAAGCAATGTGTGGTATATTATCATAGGCACAAGAGTTATATATACTCTTCATAACTGTTAAATTAAAACTCGAAGGAACGAAATCATAAACTTACACCGCATAGGGAAAATGATTTTCACATAAAAGAAAACCCAGTTCCTATATAGAATGTAAAAACCCAAGAAAACCACGATGCACGCATCCAAATAACGAGACAAACAATTCCAAAGCAGCGAGACCTCTAAAAAAATCAGGCAATGAATTCACATCTATATCGGTTTTTATAAACACTAATAACATAGAATGAGAAACCAAAGGTTTACTAAACCTGACATTATATATGACTGAACTATCTCCTCCACTGTGTGGACATTCTTGTTTGCTTCGGCATTATTACAGTTTGGGACTTCCTACGGGATTTTTCATAAAGAAAATGTTTGTTGCAAGGTATAAGGGTTTAGAAAACTGATACAAAGATTAAAAGTGGAGCCACGATAAAACCATAATCATTATCGAGTATAATACTAACCTTTAAAATGATATCTCAGAACATGGAAGTCAGAACCAATAGAACTCATAGGAGTTAGAGGGTTACTGGTGCGCATGATGATTTTTTTGAAACACAGAGAGTCCAAATAAAACAACTGAGAAGTTACTTACCTCGTATATGGTGGTATCCGACTGGTGAGTGCCTCCTAGTTCCATCCCACCCAAATTGATCCCAACTCCAAGATTTTGTCCATGCCACCAAGTTTAACATCATGATTGTTAGCGTTGCAGCGTTTTGAAAATACAGAGATCCAAGGGAGAAAAATGAAACAATAGCCTTAGAAAACCCTCCTTCGAGCATATTAATGGTGATAGTTATGAGTTGTACCTAGGCCATGTGAATAGAGCGAGGTGGCAGAGACACAATGGGCATGGTGGTCGAGCGATGGCCCAAATGAGTATGTTACATGACACCATAAATGTCACATGAAGGGTTTATTTAAGTCATGGCATTCTTACCTTTGAAAATCTCTTATCAATAGTTATGGTGAGTGTGATGACAGTCTGTTTATGGTTACAGTTATTCTTTCCTACTCGTCTAGTTATGGGTTACTCTTACCTATTGGATTCATTAGCACTTGTGCCAAAGTTGGTTATCATGGGAGCGTTTAACGACAAGAAACGAAACCGCCTATACCTACCATATAGTCACAACCATTTAGAGAATTAACGCTTATACGTGCTGGCACCATATTAGAAATTACTACGTATGAAATAACTATGTATAAAAGAGACATTGCACATACGACCTATGGATTGAAAAATACATTGATCCTAGGGATTGTTACATGTATTATGTAATCCCATAGTATGCCCTATGGTATTTTTGCACGAATAGAATTGAATTACCAAGGTGAATATAAGGGTTTAGTTATTAAGCTACCCTTTCACCCTCTTTTGGAGAATAGGATTGAGATATTCTTGTATTTTTAACTTGCACCTGTGTCAAGGAAATGGTAAGTGTAAATTGTGGAAGACAAAAGAAGTAATAGAATTATTTTGTAGTATAGTTAAGGAATGCCTAAAAGGTATTGAAGATGAATGAAAAACTCTAATGACCCTAATTAATTTTATTTTTTTATTGGAAAATTTTGGGTACATTATAGTTGGAAGCGGCAACAAGCTTCCAAAGAAGACTCTCGAAAAGAGACGAAGGAAGCAAATGCAACTGAAATAGGTTCAGCAACAGGTTCATGTATGACTGATGAATTTTTATCAACTAGTATTGGTTCATGTCATGATCAAAAATGGTTATTAGATTCTCGTGCTTCAAATCACATGTGTCTTCATGGAGGCTAGTTTATTACTTACCAGTCTATAGATGATGGAATAGTTTACATGGGAAATGATATCTCGTGTAAAGTTGTGGGAATTGGTAGCATTCGAATTAAGATCATTGATGTAAATGTTAAAATACTAACTGATGTGATACATGTACCTGAGCTTAGGAAGAACCTAATTTATTTGGGAGTCTTAGAGACTAGAGGATGTAAGAGTCTTTTTCAAGGTGGAGTTATGAAGGTCTACAAAGGAATCCTACTAGTTATGAAATTGAATAAGGTGGGTAACTTATTTCTGTTAGAAGGAACAACTTACTCAGATCATGAGACAATGGTATATGAGAACGATAGTGATTCTGTTCAACTGTGGCATCAATAGTTGGGTCATATGAGCGAACAAGGATTAAAGGTATTATCTGATCGCAAGTTACTTCCTAGTCTAAAGTATTCAAAGTTCAATTTCTACAAGCACTGTATTTATGGAAAATAGAATAGGTAGATATTTAAAACTAGAAGACACACCAGTAAAGGAATCCTAGATTATATTCATTCTAATATTTTGGGTCCACCCTCTACTGTTTCGTATGGAGGATCATCATATTTTGTTACTTTTATAGACGATTTCTCTAGGAAGGTGTGGATCTATATGTTAAAGAGTAAAGCTGATGTATTTACAGTTTTCAAGCAGTTTAGAGATTCAATGGAAAAGAGCACTGGTAGGTCCATTAAATGTTTAAGAATTGATAATGGTGGTGAATTTACATCAATGGAATTTGAGAACTATTGCAAGGAGTTTCGGATCGATAGGTATAAAACCACTTCCTATACTCCTCAAAAGAATGGAGTTGTTTAACGCATGAACATGACTCTTCTAGAGAGAGCAAGGAGTATGCTTAGTAACGCTAACTTGCAGTAGGAACTGTGCACAAAAGTAATGAATACAACGTGTTATCTGATGAATCTATCACCATCAAAAACAATAGAGTTCAAAATTCCAGCAGAGGTATGGACAGGTCATCCTTGTAATTATTCTAATCTTAATTGTTTTGGTTGTGAAGCCTATAATCCAATACCAAAACATCAACATTCTATATTAGATCCAAAATAAAAAGGGCTTATCTTTGTTGGAAATGGTGATGGTATTAAGGGGTACAAGTTGTGGGATCCTACTACCCACAAGATCACCATTAGAAGAGATGTAATATTTGATGAATCATCTCTCATCAAATCAGTTGTAGATGATCAAATGAAACATGAAGAAGTACCTAAGTATCAACAAATTTAGTTTGAACCCAGTTCAAATATAGGTGAAAGAAAACATGAACAAGTTTCGGAAGATGTTCGTGAAGAGTTTTCTGCAGAGGAAGACATGATTGATGATAAAAGTCAACAGAATGTGGATGAGTGACAAACTTCCCTAAGGAGGTCTACGTGTGTCAGAAATCCTCCAAGAAGGTATGATGAATTTGTTTCGTCAGTTACTTTAAGAACTAATGATGATGAACCTTTGTGCTATCAGGAAGCTGTGAAGGGTTCTAACAGTGATAAATGGAAAGAAGCAATGAAGCATGAAATGAAGGCATTAGAGAGGAACACCACATGGGACCTGATAGAAATTCCAAGAGACAGAAAAATGGTAGGTTGCAAGTGGGTCTACAAGTTGAAGAAGGGTGTTGATGATAAACTAGAAAGGTACAAAGCAAGGCTTCTTGCGAAAGGATATTCTCAGAAAGAAGGTATTGAATTTCATGAGATTTTTTCACCAGTTGTTAAGTTTGTTTCAATTCGAATTGTGTTAGCATTAGTTTCTTTGCTTGATTTGGAGTTGGAGCAACTAGATGTTAAGACTTCTTTCTTACATGGATATTTGGATAAGGAAATTTACATGGAACAACCTGAAGGGTTCGTTTAGAATCGCAACAAGAAATTTGTTTGCAGGCTCAAGAAATCATTGTATGGTCTAAGGAAGTTTCCTAGACAATGGTACAATAAATTTGACTCTTTTATGGTGAGACAAAATTATACAAGGAGTGATTATGATCATTGTGTCTACTTTAAGAAATTGAATAATGACATATTTATTATCTTAGTATTGGATGTTGATGATATGCTTTTATCAAGAAAAATCATAACTAAGATCAGCAGGTTAAAGGCTCAGATGGCTAGGAGGTTCGATATGAAAGATCTAGGAGAAGCAAGGCAGATTTTGGGCATGGAGATATTCAGAGACGGGAGGAATGGTAAGATTTGGTTGTCACAACAAAAGTATGTTGAGAAGATACTTTTGAGGTTTGGTATGAATGATGTGAAACCAGTTTCAGTCCCTTTGTCTTCCCATTTTCAATTTTCTTCAATTTTATGTCCTAGTACAAAAGAAGAAAAGGAATATATGTCTCGAATACCATATGCCAATGAAGTAGGAAGCCTAATGTTTGTGATGGTCAGTACAAGGCCAGAGATTTTACATGAAGTTGGGGTTTTCAGCAGGTGTATGTCAAATCCGGTAAAGAGCACTGCGAAGCAGTGAAATCAGTGCTTCAATATTTGAGGGGCAGAAGCGATTATTGTATCACCTATGACAGTGGTCGTGAGTTAGTCTGTGGATATGTGGATTCTGATTTTGCAGGTGATTTTGACAAGAGAAGTTCAACTTCAGGGTATGTCTTTACTCTTACAGGTGGAGCTATTAGTTGGATGTCAAAGAAGTAGAACATTGTTCCTTTATCCACTACAGAAGCAAAATATGTAGTTGCTTCAAATGCTTGCAAAGAGGGAGTTTGGTTGAAAGGTTTGTTTAGTGATTTTGAAAGGATGGAGGAAAAAGTAAAGTTACTTTGTGATAGTCAAAGTGCTATTCACTTGGCTAAGAATCCATCCTACCACAATAAAACAAAACATATACCTATCAAGTGTTAGGATAATTAGACAATTAGGAGTTAGTTAAGATCTACTTGGTCTAATGTGTCGTTAGGTAAAAGTGTGTTTCTTAGTGTGTTTCTTTAGTATGCATTAGTATTTATTTGTATTTAGGAAATCTGATGATCACGATATGTTCCCGACATAGAGTGATCTGACAGTTCATACTCTCCTCGATCTTAACGACCATTGATTTGTGTCTTAACACCCGATTGGTCCATGATCACTATTTAAAGAGAATGGAGGGTCATTTTCCTATGATCGATTGTGAGAAACTCTCTTGTAAAATATTTGTGTAATATTTTTCTTTTTCATTAATAAACTGCTCCAAGTGGTCGTGTTGGCTGGGGTTGTGGATGTTTCCCCGTAGGGGTTTTACCACGCAAAACATCGATGTGTTGATCTTTGATATGGTTATGTGATTGATTACTGAAGTTTTGGTCCTTTATTGGAATACCTGTGTTGTCGAACATGGTATCAAAGCTTGTTTGATGACCCACTCCTGTTGTAGATCAAGATCGTGAAGCTGAGTTTCCTCATCTCCATTTTCTGTCATTTCCATACATTTCTCGGCTAAGAGGATTGTTCCATTGCGTCTGAAGAACATGTTTAATTCAATAATACTTTTTGTTTCACTCAAAAAGGTTTTCGTTTGCCCAAGATATGGCCCTTACAGTCAGATCCGAAGGTAAAAAGCTTGAATATGCATTTTTTTAAATTTTTGCAGAGTAGTATTTTGGTTTTATTTTGGTTTTGTACTATTTATTTCTGGGTTTCTACTCTTTTAGATCTACATATTCTCTTTTCCCCTCACCCTGTGTGATCTTGGCAAATAAAAAACAGATAGGAAAATCTGCATCTTTCGGGTAAGCTAACCGAGATGTAACCCTTGTTGTCATCGAGAAGCGAAATATTTTTTCTTTTGTGAAAAGATTTTTTTTTAACACTCTCTCCAAGGTCATCTTCAACAACAATAAAAACCCGAATCCTCCTTCTGAACATTACAATATGTTTTTCTAGATCATTTGGTTAAAGGTTTCCTTATTAAGTAAGAGGTCTTGAGTTCAAGTCTCTCTTCTATTACCTTTTTTTTTAAGTTCATGTTAAAATTGTAAAGTGTATTTCACTTCAAGTATAAAACTGATTCATATAAGTAGCTTCAATATTTTATTTTAGAGTTATTTATTTTGCATGCAACTTTTCTCTTTTATTTTAGAAGTATGCATTAGTATTTTGCATTTATTTGTGTTTCTTTATAAAAGTGGGTCACTTCATAAAGCAACTTACACTATTACGTGGTCATTTGGTTATTGCTTATTCCTTTTTGAAAACGGCATGTAACTTTTCGAGCTCTTTCCATCTATATCATCAGTTTCAGTTTTTAAATCCATATTATCTTCATATTTAATATGGATTCTACAAGTAATGTTTTTCTTACCAACACCAACTACTTCCAATGGAAATCTCATATGGAATATTTATTAAGAAGTAAATGCTTGTACCATGTTACCTTGGGAAAGGAAAAAGAACCCACTGATGATGATAAGAAAGACAAATGGGCTAATAGGAGTGATGAAGCACGTGGACTAATCAGAATGTCCATCTCTCCTAATTTAAGGTACCAAGTACCACCTTCAAGAAATTGATGACCCTGAAGAAGTTTGGCAAAAAATTGAATTTGTGTTTGGTAAACTCAATATTATTCTAGCGCAATAGTTAGAAAATTAAGTACTGACCTCGAGTCCAAGTGATTTTTCTTACCTTGGAGACTATCTATCTAGGCTTAAAACACTCAGAATTGTATGTGAAGAATGTAAGATAAAAATGGATGAAGAGCGTTGCATCTATCTTATTCTTTCTAAGCTAGGTAGTGCATATTCTATGTTTGTATCTACCTTTTATGCGATGAGAGAGGAAATAGGACAATCTTATGAAAAACCCACTCTTGATTCCTTTTGTGTTGCTTTGATTAGAGAGGAAGATAAGCTTATACAACTTGGAGTGATCTGTAAATAAGCTTATACATAATTCCTTTCGAGTTATTTTAATTTTCAAGATTCATAGCATACCAAATGATCAGTTTAAGAGAGGACTCCATAGATCCCTTCCTTGCATGCATCAGTGCCAACCATAAAATATTTTCCCAGATTTGCAATCTACAAGATCAGTTCACTCTTTAAATCTCTTTCATCTACCAAAATCTCTCTTCACACTTGGGCATCCATTCAAATTTAACTCCCTTCTTTTGCAAATAAGTGATTGGCCTTACAATATTTGAAAATACTTTTATGAACATTTGGTAATACATGGAAAGACCCATAAATGATCTGACGTATGCCACATTTCTTTGTGTTGGCCATCCTTTAGTGGCCTCTATTTTCTTAGTATTAACTAATATCACATCTATTGAAACAATATGTCCCAAGTAATGAATATTCTTTTGATAAAATGTGTACTTACTTAGTTTGGCTTACAATTTTTTCTCTCTCAAAACTTGAAGCACCTTTCTCAAATTTTGATCATGCTATTCTTTTTTCCTTGAGTAGATGAGAATACCATCTAAGAAAAAAATCACAAACTTGTCGAGCTACACCATGAACACTTCATTCATCAGACACATGAAAACTGCTTGGGCATTCGATAGCCCAAATGACACTATGTTAAATCCATAATGTCGATATATTGTTCTGAATGTTCTCTTGTTGATGTACTCTTCCTTTATCATTACTTGATGATAACATAATCTCAAATAAATCTTGGAAAATATCCTCGCACCCTTCAACTAATCAAATAAATCATCAATCCTTGGAAAAGGATATATGTTCTTTATGGTGACCTTATTCAACTGTTTGAAATCAATACACATCTTTAAGGTTACATCCTTCTTATTTACTAAAATAACTTGGGGTGATTTGTAAATTGACTTGGATATTCTGCTAAAACAATTCATCACAACATATCTAATAAATAACTAAAATATTTACTATAAGGTTATTTTTCCTTTAGATATCAGACTCTTGATTATTGGTTTTCTTCTTGAAACAATGTATGAAAAATAGAGAACGTAAATAAATACAAACACCATATACTAATAAACACAAGATATGACCCAGGGAACGCAATATGGGAGAGAACCCAGCTAGACAGTGAGCTTGCTCTGCTATCTTTTCTCCGGTATAGAAATTCAATGCAAGTACAAAGAAAGAGGCACTCTCTGTGTAGTTTATTTTGACCTCTATGTAGTGTAGAACATCGTCAACGAGTGGTGCACAAATTATGGATAGAATATCCCCTAAAACCATCATTTTATGCCTCAAAATGGCTCTCGAAGGTTCTCGACCACAATTTTGCAAAATAGGACATGCTACTAAAATGTCCCTAGAAGATGAATCCTCCAATTTTTCCCACTCTGAAAGATCGAGATAGATGAAAAATAATGTAATGATCCAAGGAATATTAGGGTCTCCCCAAGGTGAGATACTCGGTCCAATATACCCCTTCTTTAACAACTATTCAAGCTACATCTACAACTCTTTCAATTATGGCATGCCCATTATTTAAGTTTTCTTTGACATTGGGATAACCCCTAACATCAAATCAATAGATAAATCAATCTCTCTCTTTGGTGGAAATCCCGTGGTTTCTCAAAAAACATGTTCAAAATCCATGAAGACTTGATGGTTTTCAATACTTGCCCCTTTATTTCTTGCTTCCTCTTCCATATCGGTGCAAAATTTTGATATCTTATATGAGATATTTTGCTCATCAAGGTGCTTGGCTTTCTTAAGTTTATCCCACCACATGATTTCCTTTCATTGCAAGTGGTAGGTTGAAATTATTACTTCTACCATAGAGAGATAATCATGCAATTAGGAATATTTCTTCATTTCCAATAGTTATGCATCAACCTATTCTCCCTTCCTGTGCTCACCATCAAAAGTTGGTGGCCTAATTTCTCTAAGTTCACCTTGTAGGATGTCTGCCTCAGGAATTCTCCTATACCTCCTTAATGGGGAGACAACTTGGATGCTTCCTGGCCCTGAAATTTCATCTCTCCTAGTATATTTCCCTGGGAAATAATGGCACCTGCATATTCTCCGTGACTATATTTCATTTTGATGCTCATCCCTTTTTCTATTGTATCTAGATGTTATCATTTGTCTAACACTAGTTTCTTTCTTTGTGATAGAGTATTTATTTGCTTGATTTTGCATCATATTCATACGTTGAAGTATCTCCTCCTGTTCTTTCGTAATATATTCATTAACTGCCATATATATCTACATTTCTCTTTGTAGACTTCTCATAGTCACATACTCATTTATGTCTCTTCATCCATTAGAATTTATCTCACCATTTCTGATGCCAACATGTAGCCCTATTAATTCATCTTCATGAATGTACAACCTTTGGGAATATTCCATGGTTTTGGTTCTCATAAAGGAACCAAAATGCCTTCCTATGCCTCTAAATTCTCTAAGAAAATGTGCATGCAACAATTTCTTGTTAGACACAAAATATATGCACAAAATTCTGGAAAAGGCAATGCATAAATTTTTCTTCTTTCTAATGCCACAAGTCATCTTCTTTTGTGTTGGTTGTAACTTAAAATACCCATATCAATTTTTTGGGTTGATACTATTATAATACGAGAGTAGAGTAACACACACAAATAATGAATTATAAATTATATGAATTAGATTTACAATACATTTGGACTTTATTATATAGAGTGCATAGGTATTGTAAATTGAATTCATATATTTTTTAATTCATTATTTGTGTATATTACTCTACTCTCCTATTTTAATATGGTGTCATATTTGACCTACGTGTAACTCCCTCATGGGAGAGCCCAGGAATATGGGTAGAGAAGAGTAGTTTTTTATTTTTGTGTGAGACATTTTTGTCTCAACTTTTGCTTTGTGAGAAAATTTTTTGTGACTGAGTTGTTGATAGAATATCTGCGTGTGTGTTGAGGATTCCACTATGAGATTGACTTGCGTGCACGATCCCGTGTGGAGTAAAGGAAGCATTTTCTTCTGAGTCAAGTGACCATTGTGACTGGCTCCTCTTGTAGTATAGGAGTCGAGAACCTTTACCACTACGTTTTCCCAGAGTCATTGTGAAGAAATGAAGTTATCTCATCATTTTGAATATTGTTTGATTGTAGTCCCTCAATAAACCTATGTGCAAGGGAGAACAACAAATAAAATCATTGTTTGAATCCTTGTTTGAAGAGTCGTTTCTCGAGAAATAAGGGGTCATCATGTTGGAGAGAGCATCGTGTGCTACTAAGTATAATATATGCTACAATAATTGTTGATCTAAGCCTTGAGTAGTCGAAAAGAGATTGGTAAGATGTTGTTGTAGAGCGTGCATGGATACTTTGTTTGCACGGTTGCATCATTGAGCATGTGCGTGGATGATTCCTTTCTGTGTATCCAATTTTTGTGTGTGCAATGAAAGTGTGGTGTGGTTGTGACATGAGCCACATTTTTTTCAACTTGCACCATAGTTCTTATATAATCCTACACCTACACATTCTCCTTGACTACCTTTCATTCCAACTCTCATCCCTTTTTCTATTGGATCTAGATGTTGTCATTTACCTAGCACTAGTTTCTTTCTTTGTGTCAAGGTCTTTATTAGCTTGCCTTTGCATCATATTCATACGTTGAAGTATCTCCTCTTGTGCTTTCATAATATTTTTATTATCCATATTATAAATCTACACTTTTCTTTGTAGGCTTCTCATAGTCACATACTCCTTTCTGTCTTTTTATCCATTAGAATTTGTCTCATCATTTTCGATGATGACATGTATCGCTATTAATTCATATCCATGATTATACATCCATTGGGAATATTCCATGGTTTTGGTTCTCATAAAGGAACCAAAATGCCTTCCTATGCCTCTAAATTCTCCAAGAAAATGTGCATGCAAGAATTTTATGTTAGACACAAAATATATGCACACAGTTCTAGAAAAGTCAATGCATAATTTTTTTTTCTTTCTAGTGCCACAAGTCATATTCTTTTGTGTTGGTTGTAACTTTAAATACCTAGATCAATTTTTTGGGTTGATAGTATTAAAACGGGAGAGTAGAGTAGCATACACAAATAAAGAATTACAGAATATATGAATTCAATTTACAATACATTTGGACTTTATTATATATAGTGCATATTTATTGTAAATTGAATTCATATATTATGTAATTCATTATTTATTTATACTACTCTACTCTCTTGTTTTAATATGGTATCTGATCCAGTCTTGGTGTAACTCCCTCACTAGAGGGCCTAGGAATATGGGGAGAGAAGAGTAGTTTGTTTTGTGTGTGTGAGACATTTTTGTCTCAAATTTTTCTTCGTGCGAAAGTATTTTATGAGTGATTTGCTGATAGAATATCTACATGTGTGGTGAGGATTCGACTATGAGATTGACCTGCGTGAAGGATCCCATGTGGGATAAAGGAAACATTTTATTCTGAGTCAAGTGACCATTATGACTGGCTCCTCTCGCGGTCTAGGAGCAAAGAACCTTTACTACATTCATTGTGAAGAAAGGAATTTAGCTCGTCAATTTGAAGATTATTTGATTGTAGTTGCTTGATAAACTTACGTGTAAGGGAGAAAAAAAATAAAAAATCATTGTTTGAAGAGTCGTTTCTCAAGAAATTGGGGTTCTTTGTGCTATAAAGAGCGTCGTGTGCTACAATAATTGTTGATATGAGCCTTGAGTAGTCTGAAAGATATTGGTAATATTTTGTTGTAGAGAGTGCGTGGAGACTGTGTTTGCATGGTTGCATTGTTGAGCATGTGCGTGGGGGCTTCCCTTCTGTGTATCCATTTTTTTGTGCACAATGAAAGTGTGGTGTGGTTGTGACAACAACCACATTCTTTTCAACTTACACCAGAGTTATTGTATAAACCATTACATGCTCCTCCTTTTCAATTTGGTATCATCAATAAAAGAAAGTGGACCATGACCCCTTCGACACTCCCTTTTGGGTTGGATAGTATTTTTTTGGGACCAAAGGATTCTTGGAAAAACAAAATGGCTCAATACTAAAAGGGAACAAATTATAAATGAAGGTAATAGTGTCTTTTCAAGGTATCAAAAATACCTTATCCTTTGCAAGTGCAGTCATCGTGAAGTGATAAAATTCAAAGTATTATTTTTATTTAATGACTTTGGTAATTGTATTAAAAGAGCTCATAGTTGAATGAGTGGTCCCATGAAGGGATTAAATTTTTATTTTAGTTTTGGTATCTCATTCACATGGTATGGGAACATGTTGTCCATGGGCTAAATCTTGGTTCATTCAATTACACGGAAGGAGGAATGATTTGAATTTTTAAGGGTGGATTTTAAATATTTCAGTGAATATTGTGCATGTGTAGGTCTTGGAACTAAGAAATCACAATGAGCTTTGCAACATCAATATGGTAGAGAATTTATTTTGTTATAACTCATGACTCTAAAAAATTAGAGGGAAATAGTGGAAATCCAAGACAACATTTTGATAGTGACACTCGTGATGCCAAGTAAATGGTCTTTTGTATTGGGAATATTATTGCTAACATTTGTGTTGATGTAAGGAATTTGTAGATGCATATTCTACCTAAATTAATGATGCATTGGGTGCATGAACAATTGTACCCGACACCCCATATATTTTGGTCCAAGTTGTATTTCCTTGTCATAGACAAGTTAGTTCCCCATGTTTGCTGTAAGTTGTGTTATTCAAGCATACATATTGTGGTGTGGATTCGCACATAGTTATTATTTTCTGCATGGAGATGATGTGGATGAAGTTGTGGAATAAACCATTTGAGAGGTACGAGAGTGACATGTGTACCCATAGCCTAAGCTTGATGTTGAGTCAGAGAAATTGAATATTCAATTCAGGGGGGAATGTGAGATGGATTTATCTCAACAAGTGATGGACCAAGTTATGATTAAGGGAGAGCCTAATATTTTGATGAACCATGTAGGGGAAAAGGACTCCTAGAGAACAAACAAGTACAATGGATGGTACCCATGTATCTCACTAGATGGATTTATTTTTATATGGACATGAATGATAATTTGTTTGGAGTAACCAATTTATGCAGGTACAAGATGAAAAAAAAGAAACTTCAAGGATAAATCTCGTAGTGAAGAAAGCCTAGACAAAGAGAAGTAGATGGCATTGTTGAAGTAGTAATGGAGATGGCATCAGTGGAAATCTTGTGGTAGCACTAAAAGTGAAGTAATGATGGAAATTAAGACAAGTATTCGTTAAGGGAGAGTGTTAGAATATGTAACTTCTACTTGTCTTAATCATGTGTGAAAAGATTATGTTTGTAACATAGAGAACAATCTCTACGGGAGTGGTTTGATCCTATAGTTTAGGAGATTGTTAGATAGTTGGTTTTGAGAGTGATTATCTCCGACTAAGCCTCATAAAATAGTTTGAGGTTGAGATATTCACTCAACCGAGTGATTGTGTGATCAAGGTAGTTGTCTATGTTGAGACAAAACTTGTTGTAGTTATATGGATTCATTACTTAATTTAATGGTGTGTTTTGATGTATTGTTTGGTGTGTAACAATCTACTCTTCATTTTAATAGATAGTTGGATTAGTATATTCAATATATTTCCAATGAATGCTTTATTTATCAATTATGAGCTCTGAGAAAAAAATTATAATCATATAAATATTGTTAATTTACGCCTTTTGTACACTTTTCATTCTGGTGTAGTTATTTCTAAAGATCAACTTTTGTCACTTGTATAAGTAAATCTGTCAGGAACCAATGAAACATTTGTATGAGACATAGATAATAATCCTAAAATTGAATTCATAACAAATCTCATATTGTTAGTTTGATTCTCCCATAAAAATTTGTAGCAATATGGAAATGACAACTTTGTCATTTTTCACCCATTTTTCTAGACTTCGAATTTTTTACCAAATTGGCTATCTCCTAAATTGTGCACTTCTGGAAAAACTTCACTAAATGAAATTTGTATTTATTGATGATTATACAATTTTTTTATTAAATAATGTTTTCCATATTTTTCATCCGAGGACCCTTTCCTCCTATGAAAAACCCAAAAATCTCTAAAAACTAGCCTAAAATAGTAGATTTTTCCCTATTTGGGCTCCTCCACTCCAAAATCCCTAGAATATAGAAAATAAATTCACAGAATATTTTCATATATATGTTTTTGACACTCTGTACAAGTTTCAACGATAATTGAGCTCTTGCCACGAAGCTTGACCCTGATCTTCAAAAATAGGTAATTTGCATTTTCTAGAAAATCATCACATAATTGGCCAACGGCCCTCTATGGCACCTATGTATCCCTTGAAACTATATAAAAAACATAAAATATTATCTTCTTATGAGTTATTATTCTTTGGTTTTGGCCAAAATACAATTTTGGCTCCAAGCTTAGTGTTTTTTATGAGACTATATGACAATTTTGCCTATGTGGCATCTTTGCTAACATGGTTGATGATGTGGAATTCTAGGTCTATGCGACACCCTGAGGTGATTCCATTTGACCCTCTTTTCCACCTTGGCCCTAACACATCATCCTTCATCAACTTCTTCCTTCTCTCCTTCTTTACCTCTCTATTCCCTTTACCTTTATTTAATAAGTTAAACTATATTTTGGGCCACACCATACCCAAATGCCTAGATGGAACCTTATTTTACCATGGATAGGAAAAGGTTCCCACCTTTTCTTCTATAATTCCACATAGCTCCCAATCATTAGAAACGAGGATGGGCGAGTCTTATCCCACGCTCTTTTTCCTAGGGCACGTACAACCTACATACTCTTAAATCTAATGGTGGGGATGATAAGAAGATCGATCAACCACATCAATTTCACATCGTGAACTTGATATTAGGTTAATAGAACCGTCAAATGTGATATCAATTACTCCCCAATTACACATGGCATCCTTCCACTGGTTTTCCATCATGAAAGACCTTTGGAAAACAACATTTCTCACAATGATAAACCACTTATGGTTTCAGCCAACACCGCAGCCTGTCACCCTGCCACCTTGACACTAGACCTTCCATAGTGCCACTGACTACCATAATGATATTCCATGTCACCAATTCCTTGTCACCTACCATGTGGCCTCTATGTCATGCTAATGTCATAATATGAAAAATTACCCAAAATTTCAAAATTTCCCAAATTTTAAAAAATGTCTATTTCCAAAATTTCTATCAGGGCCACCATGAAACTTCATAGTTATCTTTTCATGGCCAATTTTGACCTTGTGCAGGTCAATTAAACCCCTAACACTTGAAATTAGACACTCCCACGTTGAATTCTCAATGAATTTGACTTCAAAAATTGAGGATTTTACCTGATTTCTCTTAATTTTATCCAAGGATGCTTTGTACTATCCCAAATTAGAACAATCATAGGCCCAAAAAACTCATTGAGAGGTTAAAATTGGTGATTTTAACCCTTGACCTGAATTTCCTCAAATTCATCATGAATTTTTCTGCAATTTTACTCGAGTAATTTAACAAATAAATTTGGAGACATCCCTTATGCTTTAATCCTACAAATTATATTCCACATGTTGAGTCTATAGTAAGAAGGATCGGTGTTGAACTTGTGGCTCTGATACCAATCTATAGCATTCACCATCTTAACCAAGGAACATTACTTGTGGAAAATACACATAAATTCAATTTTTTTTCTTATTAACTCATTTCATGTAGCTTACCCATTACAATTATACACATATTTAACTAGATTCTAAAGCCCATATTTAAATGCATCTACAAATTTCTACATAAATTCAAATGTAGTTAATAAATCATCTATGATAACATATAAAACCTTTCTCATACACATAATAAAATGCATAGCCATAAGACTCATAATAAAAATAAAGAAGTAGATCAACACTTATCTTTCAAAACATTTGTGCAACTAGTTTATTAGGAATGACATTCCACCCAAACATAGACTTGTTGTTATAAATATCAACAACAAGTCACCCTCAAACTAGGACTAGGAATCCACAAGATAAGGGTGTCTCTCACAATCCACTCATATCTCAATATCCCACAACCCACTAGTATTCTCCTACAACAATCCCAAATTTCCTCCAACTCTCCTCCTCTTCACTCGCCCAACTCGAGGAATGTACCCCTTCACTACTATTATTCCATTGAGCATCTCATTCATTTATCAAGGTCTCTCTTTCTCATGTAACAAGGAATCTCTTTTCCTGGAGCTCAATGGAACTCACTACTGGGGAAACTACTGGGAAAACAACAACAAAAAATTGTTGTTACATTGCAACTCAAACAAGAGTTCACTCTTTATTCATCATAACCTAACTCTTCAATGTTCAGCTCTAGAATGCTCCAAAAAATCTTCATCATGCTTCATAATTTGTCCATCCTTCTTGGTCTATCTCAAGTGATGTTTCTCTCTGCTCTCTTTTACTGTACATGCCAAGACTAAATGTGTAAAACTGTGTATTCTCTTAATACAAATTTCCTCTTTTTTTCTAATATAGTTGACTTCTCATTTTGCTAAATGTTGATTGTACTTCATCCACATGCTTCAAATAACTATCGTATGTGACCTTTACACCCACCCTTTGACACGTATCCAATGATTAGGCTCTCATTGACTCAAACATAAATAGAATATATCCTCAATGGTAATTAAATTTGGGAATGTAGGTTGAATTAATACTCATAAATCATTTCCCCCTTGGACCCCTCTTAGTCACTCTCTTATCTTACAAAAAACTTGGCCTCCAATCTCTATCCATATTACATTATATTTATTAAAATCAGAAAATGCAATTCACATATTACATAGCTTGGCCATACCCACATTCATATCTACATTATGCATTAATTGAACTTCAGATTATAGTGTGGATGTTACACCCACCATACATTTCATGTTTTCTAGCTCAATTTTCTTCATGGAAATTTTATACAAACTTCATAAATGTTTTGCAATCTACAACACATTGACATCCACAAAATATATCATCATCCAAAAGAAATAATTTCCTTCATCTCTATCCATTTTACTTTTCTATCCAAATTGCAAGTTCTCACCATTACTATTTTACTTTCTTCATTTGTCATATCCCTATGGCACACATATGTCTAATGCCTCATGTATATATGTCAAGTTGGTATTTTCAGTTTTGATATATTAATTTTTTTATTTTCTATCACCTTTAATATTTTTCTTTCAATTCTCTTGTTTACTTCATTCTCTTGTATGTAGACATTCACTTCTTGTTCAAGCTACGAGGCATTCTACCTTCCATGCAACCAATGAGAAACATGTGCCCATATTTGAAACAACTTATTCCAAGAAACACAATCACATGTCTACTCTATCATATATACTTTTAAAAACCTTTTTAATTATAATTGTTGTATTTTTATATAAAACATCTACACTTCCATATTGACATGAAAATTACTCTTTGAGCACTTTAACTATATTTAATTATTTAATTTCATTTTCTTATACCACATAATGCTGACTATACCTAAACTTTGCAATATCAAATAAAAATACAATTACATCTTTGCATACATTAATTATGTATACATTTTGCACAATTTCCATTCCATGTATATAGAATTCCAATTATCACTCTAATAACTAGAGCTTTCAATTCTCCCTAACTTTAATGTAAGCAAACATTCAAATAATTAACAAACATTCAAATAATTAGAGCATTGAATTCCCTCTATCATTAATGTAAGAAACCACTTCATCAAAGCCAAACTTACACATTATGAAAGAAAGCTTCATTAAAATTGATTAATTAATTGTCAAATAAGAAAACACGTCCTTCTCCTCTATGAAATTCATCAAAGCCAAACTTACACAATATGAAAGTTTCATTAAAATTAATTAATTATCAAATATGTTATGTTTCTAAAGACCTATAGTTCATAATGTAACAATATGTGTTTTGATACAATGCCAATGTTCTGAATTTACTTCATCTACATTTATGTTTACAATTAGTTTTTTTAATATTTTAATTATTAATTTTTTTCAATGTTATTATTGTTATTTAATATTATATTAGAGAAAAAAAATATATGTCTATGCATCAAACCTTTCGTCTCACTATTTTTAAATATTAAAAATTGTTTGGTTTTATGCCACTTAAATATTGTTCATTATTTTTCTTTTTTCTATATTGAAAATTGTTTGTTTTTCTGCCCACTTAAATATTATGCATTATTTTCTTCTGAGAGATGAGGCACAAATCAAATGGCTCTTCCTTTAATGTGATCTATTTCAACCCATTTCCATATATATAATACAGGGAAATCATTTACAACGACAAGTATACTGATTTCGTTAATTTGAAGTTATAAAGGTGACATGGTCACATGCGGCTAAAAGATTGGTGTTAACTTACAATTCTTTACCTAACCATCTTCCAAATTATCATTCAAGGTTTTTCCCGTCCAGTTGTGGGATATTGACAGCGAATTTACAGCAGATTGACGTTAACTTACAATTTTTTTACCTAACAGTCCTCCAAATTAGATTAATTTTTTACATGGATTAATTTCATGAAGTTGAAGTTATAAAATTGATATGGTCCCATGACCATAAAAAATTTATATTGACCTTTATAAAATTTTATAGAACAAGCAACAACCATATTTATCTAAAAAGTGGTTAATATACATAGAATAACAAATAATAAACTATGAATATATTAATATACAACTAACTTATTAATACATAATTAATATATTAAAGTATTAATTAATAAAAAAATAATGTATGTATTAATGAATTATTAGATTAACTTAAAATATAAAATAAAATACTAATACATAACATTAATAAATTAATGTCTAAAGTAATGTATTAATTAATTAATTAATACATTAAAAATTATTCAAATATTAATTTGAATACATAACATAATTATTAAGTAAAAGGCGATTATATAAAATAGTAATACATTAAATAAAATATTAATACTTTTTATTTAAAGTAAAGTAATATTTTATACATGTAAAACCTTTTAGTCTTTTACATAAAATGTTGTGAATAAATTTTCTAGATGAGGATGAGGACAATATAAGTGAGCATTCCTCGAAAAAGGTATCTTGCAAAACTCTCTCTCTATATATATAACAATAATCATACTCAAAGAAATATCTACAACAATATGTGTTATGAGTTGTGTTTATTTGAACATACCAAGACTTGCATTTATGGAAAGATCTTTGGCCCGAGATAAGTGCAGTATGTATTGTTTTGAATCTTTGATACAATTCTCTCTATGTAATGTCAAGAAAGTGTTTAATATGGGGTTAAGAAACTATTTAATATGGTGTTCAGAGTCCCTAGATCCCCTTCACAATTTTAGTACATCTTTCTCGTTGGAAGAAGGTCGAGTGTTCTCATTCCATAAATCTGTAACTATTCCCTTAACCGTTGCAATTAGCTTCATGTCAGAATGAGGTAGCCTACCAGTGAAGGGCCACAAATCTATTGGGCCACCTGTGTCGAGGCTATCTCATCTATGAGAATACTTTCTAAGGGTTTTGACATTTCATTACAAGAGGTGAGAGGTCTATTGTGGAAAATTATGTTTTCTCGTAATTTTGCTAACAATTGATTCTGCCAAGACATGTTGCGATGCATTGCGGTATTTAGAATGATATTTCTTACCCATTCTTTGAAAAGAATCTACAAGGCTTCTAACAATATGATGAATTGTTTCTACACTTTTGATTGTTTTGATGCCTAAAATTCTAACAAAGCTAAAAGTAATTGACATTTAGTAGCATCGAATTTTGGTTGAAAATATTCTTTAATGACATTATAAGATTGACAAAGAATAGTATGGTTAAGTAACTTACCTTCAACTGATGTCAAACTATTTTAATCTACCTGAATGCATTTACTATTTCTTCGCCACACAGTGTTCAATCTAGGTAGGGATGATGAACCCTTATTCTGACACTCTTGACCTCCCTACTGTGGAGTTAACAATATTGAATTTTTTTCCCCTTCAATAACCAACGGATCAACTGTGGGAGGAGAGTGAACATGGGATTGACTATTTTCTCAAACATTTGACTGCCCAACAAGAGATTTCACCACATGAACTTCTTCACCACAATATTGTACATCGGTTGCTTCTCTAATTTAATCCATGGTATAATTAGTTCCAAGCAAATCCTCCATGATCTGGTCATCCACAACAAGTTGTCTTAATGATATATTGGATGGATTGATCTCTAATGAACTCTTGCATTTTTCTTTTGGTGATGGAGGAGAACAATAGAGGCACCCATTCCACTAGAAATTGGGTTTCCCTCTTCTAAAATTATACGCTTTGACATGCGTAACTTCATTTTTTCTCTTTCTTCTTATACCTTTTTGATTGATTTCATTTTTCTCGAGGAATTTATTTCTCGAATCCGTCGGTTCCCCATGTTTAAATATAAAAATTGTCTTCCAAACACCCACCAATTTTTTTTTTGTATTATGTAATAAGGCACAACCAAGTGGATAAATTTGTTTTTGTATTACAAAAGAAGACACATCTGGTAATTCCAATTGCACATGGACAAATTTTCCCTCCTATTCCAAGAAGACACAAGAATATACAAACAAATATTTTGATTTCACTTGGACAAACTTGTCTTTCAATTCCAAGTAGACACAAAAATATACAAAAGACTATTCTAATTGGACTTAGACAAATTTGTATTCCAATTCCAAGAAGACACAAGAAAATAAAAACAACATTTCCAATTACAATTGGACAATTTTTTCTTCTAATGAACTCTAATGAACTCTTGCATTTTTCTTCTAGTGATGGAGGAGAACAATAGAGGCACCTATTCCGCTAGAAATTAGATTTCCCTCTTCTGAAATTCTATGCTTTGACATACGTAACTTTGTTTTTTCTCTTTATTCTTATACGTTTTCGATTGATTTCATTTTTCTCGAGGACTTTCTTTCTCGAATCTGTCGGTTCCCCATGTTTAAATATAAAAATTGGCTTCCAAACACCCACAATTTTATTTTTTTTGTATTATCTAATAAGGCACAACCAAGTGGATAAATTTGTTTTTGTATTACAAAAGAAGACACATCTAATAATTCCAATTCCAATTCCAATTGCACATGGACACATTTTCCCTCACATTCCAAGAAGACACAAGAATATACAAACAAATATTTTGATTTCACTTGGACAAACTTGTCTTTCAATTCCAAGTAGACACAAGAATATACCAAAAACAATTCCAATTGGACTTAGACAAGTTTGTATTCCAATTCCAAGAAGACACAAGAAGGTACAAACAACATTTCCAATTACAGTTGGACAAATTTTTCTTCCAACTCCAAGAAGACACAAGAAGATAAAAAAAACAATTCTAATTGCACTTGACAAATTTTTCTTCCAAATTTTCCTCTAATGGTCTGTCAATAGCACAAAGCTCTCAATGAATCAAACAAAAACACTAAAATAATAAAAACATGTATGTGCACACTAATTTTTTTAATATGTCGTGGATTATTTTTCACCCTTGAATTATATGAGGTGATGGAGTGTGCTTGCCACCAAAACATTCCTAGCAGGAACTCATGTGTGTTCCTAGAATGCGTGTGCACTAAAGTGCCCATGTGTTCTAGGAACACGTGCAAGTTCCCCTTGAGCATAAATGACCAACAACTATATCTCAATTAAATCACAAAATCATGTGCACACTCTTAATTCAACAGATATAGCATTTATTATATACCAAACATCTTTATGAATTAATATGTATAGGGGTATGGGGACAACTAAGGCCTGATTTGTTAGGATTGAAATTGTTTTCAAGGATAGAGAAATGGTTAGAGAACCAAGATGTGCGTGATGTGGGTACAAGGGTTCTACAAAAGGTTTATCAATAGTGCACTCAAGGCTCTAGTGTGGAGGGGTTTAAGGGTTGACTATAAGTTATGCATAGGCTTATATGGAGCTAGGGGGTCTATGTCATGGTCTACGTAAAGCTCTAGGTCATCATCTAAATCTAGCTCTATCTCTATGTTGTGGTCTAGGTCATGCTCTACATCAATATCTAGGTTATCATATAAATCTATCTCTAGCTCTATGTCATCATCTAGGTCATGGTTTACGTCAATCTCTAGGTCATTTTATAAATCTAGCTATAGCTCTATGTCGTGGTCTAGGTCATGGTCTAGTTCTATATCATGGTCATCATATAGGACTAGGTCATTCCCTAGGTCTTGGATTTTCTAGCTCTTTTTATATCTAGGTTTAGGTCTAGGTCTTTACATATCTAGGTCAAGTCCATTTATTTCCTTGTGAAGTAGGGAGGGGGCTTGCAGTGAGAGGAAGAAAGAGAGTGTGAGAGGGGGAGAGGGGAAGAAAAAGAGTGTGAGGGACAGGGAGACAGCG
>SNQJ01S0097389.1:31416-42900 GCA_010110895.2 Picea sitchensis
CAAATGTATGAAGAAGTACAGAACAGAACTGAAGAGATCATTACAATGTAATATGGTTGAGCTATATATGCTCAAGCAAGACAAAAATAGAAAGTACAACTGTCCAGTACAGCTGGCAGTGTACGATCATACTGTTGAGGGTACAATATATTTAACAGAGAAGGGGTTTTTAAGCTGCTACATCTCTAAAGGACATGATTCAAGATGTGCCATAGATATTGTTCTTTCAGAAATTCTAAGACTGGTTGATGAATATAAGAATGAAAGTTTGAGCGTAACTTTGACTGGGCACAACTTAGGAGCTGCTCTGGCAACGTTAAGTTCATATGACGTTCAAAAAATCCTTAACTCTAATTTACCAGCACAGTCTATACCTATAACTGTATTTTCATTCGCAAGTCCGTGCATAGGGAATAGAGCATTCTCCCTGCGAATGGAGGAGCTAGGAGTGAAAGTGTTGCGGTTGGTGAATAAGAGCGATGTTTTCCCCAAAGTTCTTGGACTTATTTTCAACGAAAGTTCATGTGGATGGATGAGTAAACTGTTCGATTGGCTTCCTTGGACATATTTTCACTTGGGTGTGAAAATTGTTTTGGACAACAACAACATCCGTAATCTCGATCCTGCTTATGCCCACAGTTTAAAGGTTTATCTTCAAATGATTGACGACTATGTGGGAGAGTGTAGACCTTTCAAATAATCAGGGCGAAGAGAGCTTTCTTCGGTTGCAGTGACTTATTAATTGAAGACCTTGGCATTCCATTTATAGGTGGCAAAACCGGTACGGACACCACCAACAAGATCAAATTAATAAATTTGGACAAGGACAAGAACTAGTAAGATGACCGAGGACCGACTGAATCACCCGAAACCATGAGCTTCTAAGATGACTAACTGAATCATAACTTTTGTCTTTAATTTATTTTAATTTTCTGTCCTTTGTTATCACAATGAGCTTGTTCTGAGCAAATAAAGTGATCCAGACAAAAAAACATGTATATCAGAATTAAACACCTTTTCTATCATTCTAACAACTTATATAATAGACCTAATTTATTGTATAATAGATTTCTTAAGAATTTCGATTGCATGATAGATTGAGACTTTGTTAAGGTATATCAATGTTGATTCATTATTCACTTGCTAGGGCATAAAATGTAGAGGTGCAAGTGATGAGGAAACTGTATTATAAATTCATCTCATTACATAAAAATAAAATCATAGCATAAAAACAAAATCATAAAATCATAGCATTGTTCTTTTAACTTTCAAGGAATTTTAAATTTAACAAAAATTACTAAATCATGACATTAAATTGGAAAAGACATAATAAAAACTAATCTTAGTGATATAAAGATACTTGAATTATGGTATAAAATATGCTAAAATTCCTAATCTAAATTGGAGAAGGTATAACAAAAGATAATCTTCATGATGTAAAAATAATTAATTATAACATATAATAAACCACAAATCATAACCTAAAATATATCACGATTCAAAATAACCTATAAGATTTATGGAAGATGGATTTCATCAAATGTTTAAACACTTGATTACTACAATTAAAACAAATTGTTTATTGATTGTTTTGAATTATTACCATCATACAACCAAAAGATACAATATTTAATTGAATTAATTAAAACAAAGATGTAATTTTTACTTAATTGATTAAAACATAGATCACAAACCCTGGAGGTTTCCTTTATTTGAATTGATTAAAACATAGATCAAAAACCCTGCAAGTTCCCTTTATTTGAATCGATTAAAACATAGATCACAAACCCTGCAAGTTCCCTTTTCACCATAAGATCACAAACCCTGCAAGTTCCCTTTTCACCATAAAGAATAAAACTCCAATACTTCCAATGATATAGAAAACTAAAACAAGGACAAAGTTCCTTGATTAAAACAAAGATACAATTTTTACTTGAATTGATTAAAACATAGATCACAAACCCTACAAGTTCCCTTTTCACCATAAAGAATAAAAACTCTGATACTTCAAATGATATAGAAAATGAAAACAGGGGCAAAGTTCCTTACAGGTTTCATTCTTTTCCATAAACTCACCCTTCCATTAAAACTAACACATACAAGAATTTAATTTTATGGGCCTATGAGACATGACCCCTCTCGACATTCTGAGGTTCAATAGGCCCTTCCCTTCAAACTAACACACCCAAATTTAATGGGTCTGTGAGAACATATCCTCACAAGGACAATATCCCTCAAGCACAATGAGACAAATTCTCTACCACATAACATATCAAACATATCAGAAAGCAAAATAAAACTTGAATATCAACAAGAAAATTAAACTTGAACTTTCATTTTTAAGAGGAAAGACTTTGAATCTTGTCTCAACAAACCTTTTCGTTACCTTATGAAATTTAGAAAAAAATTACAATTACAAATCCCTCAACTAGCTTCACTCTTTTATTAGTCTCAAACTACTTACTATCTACAATCACAATCACCCACTCTTTTATTAGTCTCAAACTACTTACTATCTACAATCACAATCACCTATTGGTCTTATTGTCAATCACACACTTCATTGTAGTAAAGTTTTCTTCCATAAATTCTGAAAACAAAATAAATATTTTACCTGTAGCTGTTGCTTCTTCTTATTCTTCTCCCAGTTATATTTTCTATTTGAAACTCACTTTTTCTTTTTCATTTTTGTCTCCTCTTTGTTTTCCTCCTCGTCCTCGGATCTGTTCTCCTAATGATGCAACTCTTCCTCCTACGTGGCTCTCTTTGTTTTAGAAGCTTCGAGCTGCCTCACAAAATCATCAAATGGCCTATAACAAAACCACCCGCCTGTTACATCCATGGATCTCAATAAAATTAGCTCGGCCTCTTAAAAATGATACCACACATCCTAAATCCACCGACCATATTTAATTAAATTCATAAATGTGCTAGCCATGCCATTTGACGATGTACAACAAAAATCTCAACAAAGATTATAGTGTTTATCAAAATTTGTGAAGGATTTGGACTTAGTCCATCCATGTTTAGTGGATAGATCAATAGGGACGAGGGACTCTAGAGGTAGAGTTTCGATGAAATCGTTGTAACCCTAGTGCCCCCACATTAAGTGGTGACCGTTGAGTTATAGATCAATAGGGACGAGGGACTCCACAGGTGGATTTTCGATGACATCATAGGAACCCCAATGCCCCCACATTAAGTGGTGATCGTTGATTAACTCAAGGGAGGAGATTCAATTACAGAGGCTCCAAATATTCAGCCCCAAATATTTCGTTAGCTCCACAGTCATCAATCTAGATCAACTATTGGAAACAATTGCAAAGGCCCAGGTGAGTCACTTTGGACACCTCCTTGGCCTACAATTTCATCAGGTTCTCTAGCATACTGGTGGAGTGACATAAAAAATATGACCTCCTTTTGAGTTCACTTACTGCAATCAAATCTCTTCTTTGGCCTTTTTTTTTTTCGATGCCATATTTTATGCGACAAATGTATTTGAGTTCACTTACTGCAATCATAACTCTTCTTTGGCCTTCTTTTTTGTCGATGTCATATTTTATATGGAAAATGTATGTTGGCTTCTTATTAATTACATATTCATCACTATTACCCTCATATCATTTTCATCGCTTCTTCTACTCAACTTCCTTCCTTGGCACTTTTTTAGAGCTTTCTTTCCTTCCCATACTTGCAGTGATGTTGTTTTCATTTCCTACACAACTATCAATAGGACATAATCAAATGAAATAGCACTTTTTTCTTTTATTTTCTCACTTTTCTCTTCTTTTCAGCTTGGATTGTTGTCTTTGCAACGTTAAAAGTTGCTTTCTTCCTTCTCCACTTTGTTGTTATGATAACTTCCATATCAACATCCACTTCATCAACAACATACTCCACATCATTCCTATTCATAGATTTTTCATCAAAGTATCTTTATTTTATGATTTCATTATTTTTACAATTTTCTTTATCTACTTTTGCAAACCTTGTGATTTTCTTTCTTCAACTTCTTCAATTTTCCTTTCATAATTATTTTCCCCATGAATTTCACTTTCTCTTTTGCTAAACACTTCTAAATGATTCCTTTCATCTTCATCTCCCTCTCTTAGAGCTTCAATGAATACCTTTTACATCATCAATTTTGGCTTTCTGAATCTTATCCTCAACTTGTAACATGTACTCAAAAATCATGCCTTTCATCTACATCTTCAATAATATGTTCATCAACACAAAAAATTTCTCCAAACTTATTCATTTTTACTGTTGTTTGTTTTTCTTATTTTGTTGTAGCTTCTTTCCAATTTCAACACCTCATTAGAGTNTTCCTATTCATAGATTTTTCATCAAAGTATCTTTATTTTATGATTTCATTATTTTTACAATTTTCTTTATCTACTTTTGCAAACCTTGTGATTTTCTTTCTTCAACTTCTTCAATTTTCCTTTCATAATTATTTTCCCCATGAATTTCACTTTCTCTTTTGCTAAACACTTCTAAATGATTCCTTTCATCTTCATCTCCCTCTCTTAGAGCTTCAATGAATACCTTTTACATCATCAATTTTGGCTTTCTGAATCTTATCCTCAACTTGTAACATGTACTCAAAAATCATGCCTTTCATCTACATCTTCAATAATATGTTCATCAACACAAAAAATTTCTCCAAACTTATTCATTTTTACTGTTGTTTGTTTTTCTTATTTTGTTGTAGCTTCTTTCCAATTTCAACACCTCATTAGAGTGTTCATCTTTCTCAACTTCTAAATGCATACACAAACATAAACACTTAAATGGTTGAATACAACAAACGTTCCTTTTTATGTTCTTCTCTACAACTACCTTTTTATGTTCTTCTATTCAGCTACTATTGCATCTTGGACTATTCAACATACAAATTTCATAATTGCCTACCTTTCTATGTTCTTCTCTTCAATTACTATTGCATCTTGGACTATTCAACGTGCAAATTTCAAATTGCCTCCCCTTATTAATGTCTTTTACTACAATGGACGCAACCTATCATATTGTTTTAAGTGTTGTTGAGGAAGGTTTCATATGTCCTCTATGTCCATTATCCATATGGACTCCTTCAAATTCATGTTCTTCCACTTCAATAAAAAAGTCTTCCTTCACACAAACTTTCTATTACAACTTTTCTCTCTTTACCTTAACCTATTTCCTTTCCAACATCTTATGTTTCCACTATAGAGTTTATCACTATTGTAGATTTATTATCCTCAATTGCTATAAGAACAATTTCAAAAATAAAGAGTGTAAGATTAGTGAAAGAGAAACTGATTATAATATTTCACTTAAAAATATGAGAAACAACACACAATGAGGCATGCTCACAATATATTATTACGCAATGAAGACTGATTACATCATTATATAGGAAATTAATCTACTTAGTAGGTTACAACAAACCACAGAAAAATAGAATCTACATTAAGTGAAATAGAGTTCAACTACGCAACTATCTCTTGACTAGTAGAGTTCTCTACGTAAGTATCTCTTGCAACTGACTCTTGCTCCATTATTTCCAAGTCTCCCCCTTAATGGAGAATGGATTGACTTCTACACCTAACATCTCCCTAATCAACTCAAACTTAATCTTTCCAAGAGGCTTAGTGAAAATATCAACAACATTTTCACAAGTATTACAATACATAAGATCTATTTCAATGGAATGCAACTTTTCTCTAACAAAATGAAACTGAGCATAAAAATGCTTTGTCCTTGCATGAAAACTCAGATTATTCACCAGCTTGATTGAACTTTGATTATCACATTTGATCATTGTAGGTTCCTTTTGTTCTTCTCCAACATCTTCAAGAAGTCTTCTCAACCAAACAGCTTCACAAGTTGTTGCACACAAGGATTTACATTCTACTTCAGTAGAAGATAAAGATATCGTAGGCTTCTTTTTACTGCTCCATGAAACAACTCCAGATCCAATGCCAAAAGCATATCTAGTGGTTGATCTTCGATCATCCAGATTGCCAGCCCAATCAGATCTGAGTAACTTGTCAACTAAACATCAGATCCATCAGTATATTTAATACCATTATCAAATGTTCCTTTTAGATACCTTAGTACTACCTTTGCTGCATTCCAATGGCTTTCTTGATGTTTTTCCATAAATTGACTTAACACACTCACAGAGTATGCAATATCAGGTCTGGTTGTGGTGAGATAATTCAAACTACCCACCATCTGTCTATAAATAATGCCATTCACCTCATTTGAACCATCATCACAAGAAAGTTTCACATTCTTCCGCATGGGAACAATGAAAGATTTACAATGATCCATTTTGAATCTCTTAAGTACTTCTCTCACATACTTACTCTGACAAACAAAAGTTTGGCCGGCATTTCTCCAAATTTCAAGACCTCGGTAGTAATGTAACTCACCAAGATCTTTCATTTCAAAAACTTAGGACAACTACTCCTTAATTTCATCAATTAATTTCTTTGCATTTCCTGTAATTATCAATCATCAACATATAAGGAAATCAATACTATATACCCTTGCTCATAATTAGACACTAGAGATTACGATATAAATTACGATAATTAGACACTAGATATTACGATATAAATTGGTCGTGTCCGACTGAGTCATTCACAAATTCCTAACGCATTCGCTCGCTCATGGCATTTAGCCAGCCGCCACGTGCCGCAAGAATACCATGCTTATACCATCCTCTCGTGCAGCAAGAATACTAGTAATCTCCAATGTGAGATAGAGATGTCAATTAACATTCTTATACCATGCTTTTGCGAGCAATCTCCCACAACCGGACGGGGCAAGCCTTGACTGATACATACGCATGTTTGAATAATTTGAACCTAATTCTGGAGGAATGTTAGGTAAAGATTTTTAAGTCAACATCAATTTTTTACCCTCAAGGGACCATGTCAATTTTATAACTTCAAATTCACAAAATCAGTCCTGTTTGCCTCTGTAAATTTTCTGCCATCTCTTACAACCAGACGGGGAAAGCCTTGAAGGAGACATTCAAATTAATTCTGGAGGAGGGTTGGGTAAGGAATTATAAGTCGATGTCAAATATTTATCCTTATGCCAATTTTATAACTTTAAATTCACGAAATAAATCTTGCTTGCCGCTGTAAATTCGCTGGGAATCTCCTATAACCGGACAGGGAAAACCTTGACTGATACATACGCACATGTAAATAATGGGAATCTAATTTGGAGGAATGTTAGGTAAATAATTCTAAGTCAACGTCAATCTTTTAGTCTCATGTGACGATCTCAATTTTATAACTTCAAATTCAGACTTACGTATTGTTAATCCCCCCATGCCATTTTACTTGGGATGACTCCCCATTTGTCTAGGTGGAATTGGAAGGAAAGTAGGATTGTTGGAGTTTCATGGAGGGCCAATGTACTTGTTGAATATCACAACCACAAATGTTGCTTCTTGTGGAGGTTTGTGTTTTTCTTTGTAGAATATGGTAATAATTTGACCGAACTATCCATTAAAAGTGCTAGTTGCAACCCATAAGTTAGATGTTAACATCACTTTTTGGACATAGTGGAGAAATACTATTGGTTGCAATTGTTCATATTCAAATATAGAGGGAACATGGTAATTTCTTTTCTCAAGGTTTGAGAGTGGTATTGGAATGTTTAAAAACTTTAGCATTTGTTTATTATGTTGGGTGGCCATTTTTTGGTTGTAAATAAGTGCATTGAATCATCGAAAGTACGAATCTCATCCTGAGAAAGGAAGAAATTTTTTCTTCACATGAGAAGGTCCAAATCATCCAAAAAATATTCTACATTTCTGATGTTAGGAAGGATGTTCTTGAAGGTGACTTGTGATGGTTTCTTTCCTTGTTGAAAAAATACAGCTTGTAGAGTGATCACCATGTTAAAGATACATCAAAGTGTAGATCCATAGGATGCCCCTGCATATAGTGGAATTTCCTTCATAGGTGGCAACTTGAATAAGAATAATAGAGCAGCCCCCAAAATTTTTTTTTCTCACCCAACTCCAACTTGTGTGATAGGAGGAGGTGCAAGGGGTTTGCGATCAATGCATTATTTTATGGGGATCTACACAAATGAATTTACGACAGAAATGCATTATTTTACGACAGAAATTCAAGGAGAGGAAGTGTCAACTACTAATTTTAAGGGGTATTTTTTTGCAACATATGTCATGATTCTTATGGGCCTATGTCATAATCTGTTAGTGTTTCAACCAATAATTTTTGAACTCTCATTTTAGAAGGATCAAGAAGAGGTGTAGCATGGGAAATTCTACGAAGCATATGGTGAAAGATTTCATATTTTATTTCTACTTTGTATACATACCTAGAAATGTGCTTTTGAAAATCATGGAGGGAGAGAACTAGTTGGCAATCAATGTTGCCATGTCATATTGTTAGGATTGGAAATGTGCTTTTGAAAATCATGCAGGGAGAGAACTAGTTGGAAATCAATGTTGCCACATCATATTGTTAGGATTAAAGGGGTGTGGCTATTTAGTTGGTCATCATTTCAGGCATGGTTGTAGCCTTTATGCCCATCCTCGTCAATGAAAAGTGAATGAAAATATTAGACGAGGCATGTAACTCCCTTTATGCGTTGACAACATGCATGGCTAGTTCCTTTGTTTCTCAAGGAAGTACCTTTTATACATTTTGTGTGACCTTGATTATGTTTAGTTATATATGGAGATACAATACAATATTCTCTTATCCATTTTTCTATAAATTCAATGATCATCTCTATCTGTATGTGTATTCCTTTCAGATCACCAATGCTCAATTAAATTGGATTTATGGTAGTTTTTATTGGAAACCTAATTCTCGTAGGGTTACATTATTCTTCACTTGATGGAATGCGAAAGGTCAAGTGATAATGTATCAAATGTCGAGAGTCTAAGAGACTTTTAAGAATGATATCTCCTAACTCCATCAGTAAATTCCATGGTGTTTTCCCTGCTTGCAAAAACACCTTTTCTAGCGTGCCTACTTCTATTGGCTTGCCTCTGCGTTCTCTCTTTTTCTCTGTTAATGGTCCCACCAACATCATTTTGTCATCATTCCAAAGTCCCAAGTTATTTGCATATAAAACCCTAAACCTAACCTCTACTCTCATTAATAGCTCTCATACCACTATGGAACACTATGAACATGCAATTTAAATAAACCTGTTCATTTATTACTTGATATATATATATATATATATATATATTAGAGAAACTTGACTCTTTACATTTTATGAAGTTCTTAACCCTAGAAAATTAAATTTCCAACAGTTTTTAATAATCAAATTTATTTGAATTAATTTGAATTAGTAAACTATCGATAACTTTAATTTATGAATCAATTTGAATTAAGGAATTATCAATGGTTTTAAATTTAAAATTTAATATTAAAATATTAAATGTTATTTTATAACATATAAAGAAGAAGTAGTTGAATTAATGAATTATTAATATTTTTAACTTTGGAATTGAATATTACGATAAGTGCGTCCGAGTCGACTATGTCGGAGAGGGTAGACCTTTCAAATCCTCATAGAGGCTTCTCCAGTTGCAACGACTTATTAATTGAAGACCAATACCAGTACCGACACCACCAGCAAGATCACCAGGTGGCAGCACCAGTACCGACACCACCAGCAAGATCAAATTAATAAATCACGTGAAACCGATGATAGACTGAATCACGTGAAACCGTGAGCTACTAAGATGACAGACTGAATCAAAACTTCTTTCTATTATTTTATTTTAATTTAATGTCCTTTGTTATCACAATGAACTCCTTGTAAGCGAATCAAGTGATCGGGGGAAAAAAATAGCTTATAAGAGACCTAATTTCTTATATAAGATAATTCTGATATAATAGACTTGTTAAGAATTTCGATTGCATAATAGACTTAGACTTGTTAACGTATATTAATGTGTACTCGGTGTTCAATTGCTGGGGCATAAAACATAGACAAGTGATGAGCAAACAATATTATAAAGTCGTTTCATTACATAAATAGTAAAATCGTAGCATTGCACTTTAACTTTCAAGGCAATTTTGGTCAGTTCGTGTCATTTAATCTTTATTTTAACTCCTAGAATTTTCTCTTGGACGATGTTAAAGTTATGAAAAAAAATACTAACACCTAATATTACCCAAAAATCTAGTTAATATAATCACACCACATGAAAATATGGAATAATATACCATGGAACCTTAAATTGGAGAAGATATTAAAAAATTAATGGGTGAGTGCAAGTTTCATGAAGCATTAGTGGCAATGTAAACTTGGAATTGGAAGAATTATTCAAGGTACTTTTACAATGAATTTGAATATGGTCGAACAAATGAAATGTAGGAAATTGAATTAGTTTTATGAATATACAACTTTTTTTCATAGACATTGTGAATAACTAGGTCAAATTTGATTTTTTCTAAGAGTTGTATCTTAGTTTTTCAACAAAATATAAGGTATATGTTTTTGTTCATGTAGATGTTGAGTATCTTAATGATGAAATTTCATTCCAAAACCTTGTAACTCGTTTTTCTTGTACATGTTAAGGGTCTTTACATGATCAAAACAATTTTGCTTTTTTTCAGATAGTAGATATAGGTCTCCTTTAGTGCCGCATATAATTTTTTTGGGAAATGGTTAAGCCGAGAAAAAATTATAGTAGAAATAAGAGAGGTATGTATGGTAGGATTTTGAAATAGGTGAAGAAAAAAATAGATTGATAATAGTAAACAATATTTATTTAAAAAAAAATTATATTTGAAATTTGCATAGCGGACTCAATCTAAGTCCATAGTTTCATCAACACCTGAATTGTTTATCCTATAGAAAAATAACTTCAAACATAAAGATATAAAAGGGCATTCACAAAAATGGAGGTTTTTATCAATTTGCAGATCGAACCACTAGGTTTGTCATCCCGAACCTAAATCTGAACCAACAAAGTCAGCATACATCTTTTCAATCCCGCTCAAAAAAATTAAATTCATCCCGAACCTAAATCTGAACCAACCAAGTCAGCATACACCTTGACAATCCTGCCTAAAAAATTGAATTCAAAAGAGCACAAACTTGTTCTAGGAGCACACACACGCTCTTGGAACATTCATGTGATCCTAAAAAACATTTCTTTCTCTATCTTTGTACTCCCTCTCCTACATCTACCACACCCCCTCACTATATCACTCCCACTCTCCCTCTCTACCCCTATGTATGTCTCCCTCTCTCTCCCTTACACTTTTATACATGGTAAGACGTAAACATGGAAATACTTAGACATTGAAAGACATTAAAAGACCTAGAGCTAGATCATACCTTGACATGCCTCACACTCTCACACCCACTCCCTCTCTATCCCCCCCTTCTTCCAATCTCCCTCACTCTCTCTCCCTATGCCCCTTTGTCCCTCACTCCCCTCTCTCTTCCACCCTTTTTCTCTCTCCTCGTTGTTAGTAT
>SNQJ01S0097390.1:0-31406 GCA_010110895.2 Picea sitchensis
ATGCAGTAAATAGGATGCTCCAGTGATCTTTTAATAGAGGGAATCTTTCATCTTCACATGGGATATCATCAAGACAAGATGGTAGAGGAAAAGTATCGGTGCCATTATTGATTCAAGATCTGACATAGCACACCATGTCTTGAGAAAAGCTAGGGTTTGCGATGAAAAGCATAAGGTATATGTTGCAGCCATTATCTATTCCTGAGACTTCTTCTGATGACCAATTTTCTAGACAAAGGAAGATACCATGCCCATTGGGAACTTTTCATCATTAGCAATATCTTCCACCCTTAAAATAGACATGGATTAGGGATTAGGGTTTAAATTTTTAAGGTCGATGGCTATGGGGTTAGGGAATTTAGGGATTTTGTGTTAAGATTAATTAACTAAGGTTGAGGGATTAAGTGTTTATGTAAGGGTTTTAGGGTTTGAGAAGCACGCTTTAGGTTTGGGTTTATGTAATCTACACTTAATAGCAAAACACAAAAAAGAGAAATGTAATGTGAATGTGAATGTTATGGCTAATCCCAAGGGATCATGGCAGCAACGGCGTAAAATAATAATAATAGGGCAATATAATATAACATGTATTATATTTTTGGCTTGTCGATCAGTATATAAAATATATAGGCTCGCTTCTACCATAATATTAACAGAAAAAAAGACTTTAAAATACTCTTGGTTTCCTCTCCTCCCAACACTTAGTTTTATGTGGGAAAATAGTATTAGGTTTATACTTCTCCACTACCCTCTTGAGGGGTTTTCTTGGTGGCAGATCCAAAGCCACAAATGTTGGCTTGAAATTAAAATAATTTTTTACCACTTAGAGAGGCCTTCCCTACTCCAAGGGCCCAATGATTGTTGATTTTTACCTTCTCAAATTTCTTAACTTTCTACTAGAGCTGGTGAGGAAGGACATCCTTCTTTGAGTTGATTTAGTTGAATAATGTGTTGGGACAACTTCCAACACCCCCTCAATTACAACTTGACCTCCTTCATGCTTCATCACCATTTATATGAAGTGATACTTATTATTAGTGCTAGATATATAATCAGCGTCATAATTTACCAGAAGAGTTCAAAATACTAGAATAAAAAACAATGCTCATCTTTCCTTGTTTTTATGAAAAGAAAGTCTCTTCGGAAAGAGGTCTCCTTCTCAATAGTGATAGGAACCTTCTACTCGGTGCCTTTTATTTCTAATCTTTGTTCATATCCCGCAGTCCCTTTCATGCATTTTCTTCTTTTTGTCCCGCTCACAGTCTACTTTTTTTTGGCAGCTTCTTCTTATCACTCCCTTTAATTTGGATCCTATCAATGAAGGTTGCCTCCTTTATGTTGGGATGTGATAAATGGGGTTCCTCCTTATGCCTAAAAACAATATGGATCTCCTTGTCTAGATTGAAGCCTTCAATATTTTGAACATGTTCCTTCTTTTCCTTGCCTAGCAAGATCCTATATAACTTTATGAACAATAGCTTGGGAGAATGTCTCTACAATGGGATCTTTGTATACCTTTTATTTATCTTTGTATACCATGTGTTTTCATAGGCTCTCCAATGGTATTTCATTTGGATTCTTATCTCATCTCATATTGTCATTCATGAATGTTCATTGGTGTAGCATGTTCAAAAAGGGTTGAACTTGTTCAAGTTTTTTAGATTCTTATCACTATTTGGCTATTCATATGATCTTGTTATTTCCCTTCCTAACCATTTTTAGGTTCATGGCACTTAGCTTAAAATAGTTTGTTATGGGTGCATTTCTCCTTATTTTATTCCTTATATTGTGTTAATGGATTTTTTGCATCTTATATCTTGAGGGCTATATCAAGGGATTCTCGATATGACTTAGGTTGGGTTCCTTGAATGTGTGAAGTTGTATTCCCAACATTTTGTGCGTTCCATCCAAACTTCATGATAACCTGAAGAGAGATCAAGCTTGGTGAAGTACATGGCTCCTTGAACAAATCAAGGTCATTAATGCGGGGGAACTGGGCAACAATTCTTCGTAGTGACCTCGTTTCGGGCAAGCTTTATAATCTATGCAAAGTGGCCACTCAAATTGCTCCTTCTTAGTTACTACCAAGGTAGGAGATCGACGTGAGGATGTGTTGATGTTTTGGTAGCTGCGGGAGTATTCCCTCTAGACAACTTTCTTGGAGAAGAAGATTCAGAAGATTCCTTATTACCATCATCTAAAACTATTTGAAGGTCGCGAGAAAAGGGTTCTTTAGTCATTAAATGATTAAAATTTTGTAAAGAAGTTTGTGTAGGTCCTCATGTTTTCTTGTTTTTATCCATCACGATTGGAGAAATCCACTCATGTTCCTTTATCATATAAATTGTGTCAACATCCAGGAATTTTCAAAGCACTTTTTACAATTTCGCTTTGTACATTGGATGCATCTAATATGGTTTTGATTTATGGGATTTGGGTCAGGTTTTAGTTTGATCCTCAAACTCTCAAGGAATGCCTTTTAAATCATAGTATCTCTAAGTAAAAACATCGAAAAACTCCTTATAGGGATATTGCTTCAACTATTGTCATATCATCCCAACAATTGACTATTTTCAAGTATTTGGGCTCTTCACCTTCTTTTGCAATGTTGATCTTCTTTGGATTCCCTCCTTTACATTTTATCCTTTATCAATCCATTATTTGTTCACACAGATATTCTAGCAATGTTCCCTAGATTTGCTAACTTTATCCCAGCTATTGTGGAGATGGGGACATAAACTTTGAAATTGACACCTATGGAGATAGATTGTTGAAAACTAATGCATTTTTCTTGAAAACCTATGAAAGGTTGCATTTTCATTGTTTGTTCTTCATTTAACATGGCAATGAATTGCTTTTCTAATTAATCGAAAGGTATATTGATGACAATACCATTTATAGACAAAGATATTAATAAATCCTAGTATAATATGAAACGATAATTATTCCAAATGATTGAATTTATTCATAAGTTATTTCTTAGTCCCCATCAATCATTAGGGATGATGAGGTATTACTACCGCTTTGTATCTATATTACTCTCTATAATATTTTGAAATCAACATAGGAATAGCACTTTCAACTTCGGAATAAAATGGGTCATCCACCGTTGAAAAGTTGTCATGCCCAGTCTCATTGGAAGCTCTTTTGCCTTATGTTCTTTATAGAAGACTTTCATCATCTTCATGAAATTTCAATGTGTTTTTTCAAATAATTTCCCTCTCCGTACTTTTTTATCAAACTCATGCTTTGTACTTCAACTCTAAATGGGTTCTTCACATAGCCTAGGTAGAATTTATGGTTTTCATGTGCCCATGCTTGCAATTCTTTGTTGGATTATTGCTTCATTGAAACATCCGTATGCATTATGCCATAGTCATTGGGTTCCAGATCGATGCCCTTTTTGAATTCATGTGTAGATATGGCCCCTATATGGTTGAAGTCTCAATAGCTCATACATGTATATCATATCGAATTTGTCCTCCACTATTAATTTGTTTTTTCAAGATAAACAATCACCTTTTTTCATCACATTAATGCGAACATCATGTTTAGTTTATCAAAACAAAGAATTTCCTCATAAATTGATCTATGATCATCCAAATAGTACTTGATACACCTCTCTTAGTAGCTTCAATAACTCACAATTTGCGGATGTTTTGATCACATAACAACAGGCCTTGACCATGGCCAACCAACTTCTAATGGGCTTGCGGGCTCTATGTTTTGTTGCTTGGATGGTCACCATTCCAAGTGACATATGAGGTCTAACTAGAATTACTTCTCAAAATATAGAGGATACAATATCGATTTCCAAAGAGTACTTGATACACCTCTCTTGGTAGCTTCAATAACTCACAAATTGCAGATGTTTTGATCACATAACAACTGGCCTTGACCATGGCCAACCTTCTAATGGGCTTGCAGGCTCAATGTTTTGTTGCTTGGATTGTCACCATTCTAAGTGACATATGAGGTCTAACTAGAATTACTTCTCAAAATATAGAGGATACAATATCTATTGGAATCGGTTTCCTGAAAGGAGGGGATAGTGTGAGCCCACTAGCATTGAAGTCGGCCACCTAAGATAAGGAGTGGATAGTGTGATCATTGTGACATTGTGAGGGGAAGGTGTGATCATTTGTATTGATCCTTGCACTGTCAAAATTGGGTAGCTTGGATATATTAGGTAAATACTTCTCTTCGGTTTTTTTCCACCATTTACGATCCTCATAGTGCAAATCCTGTACAATGTCCTAAACAAGGTCCAAATGCATTGACTCTTGATCTTTGGATTCTTTGAAATTTTGATGGATTTCCTTAATGAATTCTCGAGGAAATTTGTTTCCCGACATTCATGTTCCTACTCTAAATCCACTACATGTTCAGACTTAGTCTTCCCTAGTATAATCTATTTGTATGCTCATTTTATAAGTCTTGAGGGATAACCCCTATCCTTGTTCATCACCCTAGTTTCGATAGGATTAGAATTTTCAAACTTCTTTTTTGGTGCCATTGAACATTTTGAAACTTTCGAGGTTTGCCCCCTAAAACCCCTTATGGAGTTTGCAAGAAATATGATCTCTCACTGAGAGGTCCTTTTGAGCTCATACAATGCTCACCAAATGTTGAATCTTAAAGTGGTTCCAACTCAAAAAACACACAACAACTAAAACAATATTTCTCAATCACACTTCATAGTAACTACTTAACAAAAACTTAATCGACAATTACAAGTAACAAGCTATTATAATGTTTATTCAAGATTTCATTAGATCCCTTAACCTTCAAATTTTGTTCCATTGTGAATACCTAAATAATCAAATCAACAATAATCAATAACTTAGAAGATACACTAACTAACATTAACTTTAATGATAAATCAAACTACAAATATTCTTATTAATGTACTAACTATCAATGACACATCGAATCACAATGTGTATAATGGACAACCAACGTTCAAAATTGAACACATCACGGCCCATCAAAGGCCTTCCAGCACGTCCTAGAAGTATAAGAAAATATTTGGCCATAAAAAAAAATGTTGCCTTTTGTTTTTGTCATTTTCTTGAAAAATGTGAAACAAAATAAAAAATTTCATGTGTAGGGTTAGATTTTTAAAATGCCTGTCATACTAATTTGGGTTTCATTTGGGTTTTCATGGTAATTTGGTGACTCGCCAGGAAGGGAGAGTGGAAGTTCCCCCTCCTCCCTCCACAACATGAAAAATAATAATGAAATAAATTAAAAAAACAAGAATAGTTGCCTTCTCTCGCCTGCCTACTCCACATATATCTGAACTCAATTCAGACATTCAAACCCCATAACCTCTTCCCACGAGCGGCCTCTCAATACCATTGAAGGTAAGGCAGGCATAAATATGATAATGCCAGAGCTAGATTGCAGTGACACCCAAATGCTTTTCAGAAGGCTTCATCTGATGGGTATCTAACATTTCTTTAGAACCTATAAGTTCCATGTAAATCCACCTGTTCCTTTTCACCATCGTAAGATCTCATCTCATTATATTTGTGTGTGTTTTTCCCTTTTTAGGTTAAGGAATGTTAGCAAATCCACTCATACTTGGGCCCTTTTCAGGTCATTTCCCATAGGCTTTTATTCTGAATTAGCTCTGACTGCCATTAAAGATTCTTCAAGCTTGTTCTTACAGATTGTTATATTAAGGACAGATGGAGCGATGATAACATTTATTTAGGTCACATGCCCATATACTGCTATGTTAAGGAAAATTCCCAATATAAGTGTGTCCGCAGACCGATTTGTGGTCATGTGACTGATATTGTGGGGCAGTTGTAGTCCGCGTGTTGATATTAGACTTAATAATCCATGTAGGGTTGTTTATTATTTACTCAATGTGTTTCTCTGAAGGGAATTTCTGAATACTTGTTATTTAGTTACCATAGTGCAGGGTAGAGATGTTATCGTTCCCAAAGGATATAAGGTGATGACTTTTTTTTTTTAGCAGTATAAATGGACACCAGAGCACTTCATGGGAATTTAACTAGAGATTTGCAGAGATTGTCAGTTCTTAGGAGCTGCCAAAGCCATCATCATTATTATCATTTGGACTTATATCATTGCCTATGCTATATTTGGTGTATTAGGTGTTTCTTTGGTGTATTTAGGAGTTATTAAGAAAATAGAACCTCTTTGGACTGTTGAGTTGGTATTTAAGTTGTGTATAGCGGGGGCTCATGGTCTTATGTCTTATGGGTTACTAACAATAAGTTGAGATTTAATTTCTGTGAGGGCACTTTTTCAATTTAATTTACATTGCTGACCGTTATTCCTTGCTAGGTATAATGTGTGATTTATTAAATATTGGAATGCACTCGAATCACATGAGAGGTGATTCTACTGCTATTGTTATGCAACAAAGTAAAATGATCCTCCCACTCTACTAGATTTTATGATTGACGGTCCTGTTACTACTGTGCAAAGTAAAATGCTCCTTCCACAACTAGCTTTTATGGTAAAATCTCTTCCTTTCTCAATAAGGAAGTAGTCTTGTGATTTGGATTCTTCCTTGATTTGGATTCTTCTTTTTTAGTTTCATATTCAATAGGATTAAGAAAAACAATATTTAAAGATTTATCATAAATGAATAAAATTATTAAGTTCTAATGCACTCTTATCATCATACATTTTGACTTTTAAATTTTTTAAATGTCATAGGAGGGGTTTAAAATGTTTCTCAATGTCATATGTGCTAGAATATAAAGTATTATAAGTTTTCGACAATACCCACCGTCTTTCTAACCAGGGCGAAGCCTCCTCTCACAGAGCACCTTAACCTTGACACAGGAATTCCTCAGGAAGAAAACCCTGGGCTAGATAACCAAACAAAGAAGCGTACTTCTCCCCAAGGATAGCATCATAAAGGATGATGAGATGGTCAAGCCTATTAGAGATATCCAGACAAATACTAAAACTTGTTTATTGCTGCAGTTGCACCGCAACCCTCCTCCAAACCTCACACACTAATACTGCTTGATGCTTTCAACTAGGAAAAGCTGATCTTTGTGATGTGACAAATGAAGCTGGTACTGTATTTATGGCTAATCCTACAGGTTCTTGAGGGCAGGCTTCTCACTGGGTAGGTGTCATTACGATTATTATTATTATTTTTGGGTGACTTCTTCTCTTGGAGACTAACAGCCTAATATAAATTATATTCTTGAATGACAAACTACAGGTTATTAATACCAATTCATTAGGTTTCTCTTTCTTCAGAAGTCTTCTATTCAAATAGAGGGTTCCACATGCCAGAGGTAAATACCTCCATAACCTACCATAATATTAACCTTCCCTCCTAGCTAGAGGGTATTTCTGAGGTAATGGACTTGAGCACAAAGGCTTATACCATTTACCAGGTAACATCAATATAGTCATCTAGACTATTTCATGACTAGATCCTGAGAGCAGCATCATCATTACTATCAGTTGCATCATCTTTCATAACCATACTTAATGAGTAATATGATGTTGGATAATTCATCTCACCATAGAGTGATACAAATGGAGTAAGCTTCTGAACTGTTTTCTGTTTGGAAAATCTCTATTCATCATTCTTTGAATGATCATCATCTTCAATAATCTCGATGTAGTCATCAAGACAATTAATTTTAACAATAAGTGGTCTTGGGCTTTGAGGACCAGCCACAATAGTAACACCACGAGCTTTGTCATTATTATCCAAATGGATAATCTCCTATGACAGTACAATATCAATTTATATAAGAACTGCACACATTATCTATTCAAAGTGATACAACTAAAATCTAGTTGTTACATAACTACAGAATTACTTAATTGACAATGAGTGAAACATATTCACCCTGATGGTTTCTCAATCTCTTGTCATGCTCAATCTTCATAACAAGCATATGCGCTAGAAACAGTATTATGGAAGTAAAAGCGTATCATCACAGATGATCTTTCGCTCATTACACATTGATATCTGAAAGAATATGCATACCGGAGTAGTCTTCAATGCACTTAGAAACAATGTTATGATAAAGAATGTATCATCTGGGCCAATATTTCCTCACGTCTGTGAGATCTGAAAGAGTGTCGCCCTCGATATATAATGTCAACAACAATCACGTGGGCTGATCTTTCACTCACATCACGTGAGATTTGAAAGAATGTCTACCTCAAAATAGATCCATCAATAATGGGCTATCTTCCTCATTCTTCTCAACCAAGGAGAAGGATTGTTTCGATTTTTGAAGCTGGACCATTTCCCACCCTGGGAAATTCTTCCAACACTAAACAAAGAGTAACATGGAGAGAATGAGTACGCCCTCGAAAAATGATTGGATACGTCCTTTTTACAGGCCATTCCTCAGACACTTAAACGATTAGCAACACAGGAGGAATAAGATGCGCCTAAGGAATGGCCCGTCCTAGACAATCTAGGCCATTTACTCGACACCAAACAAGGTGTGCTGGAGAATGATGCCCTCTCGAATAATGTCTACACGATTCTTGGGCAGTTCCACTCCCCACCCTAGGCCACATTCCTGGAGCCGCAAAACAGGTGTAGCCACAAATGAGATAGTCCTTTCGAGAATGGCAATAGGACCATTCCCACCACCGGGCCATTCCTTAGACACTAAACAAAGCGTATCACGGAAAGAATGGAATACACCGAGATATGCATCTGCATCAACCTCAAGCCGGGGCGGTCTTCGGCCACACTCCACCTTCTGAACCAAAGAGATGAGAAGCCGAAGGACCATTCTACCCAGCGACACTACTCAGTGGTCAAGAAGAATGGCTGTCCTAGAACACTCCCCATAAATGCGAAGTGCGGTGTCTGATACGTCGATCAATCACGCCTCCATGTTAGCTACAATCAGGGAAGCCCGCTATCGAGTCGGGAAATCTCCGATCACTTTCCAGGCGGAAGCCTATCCAATTTGGACTATTACAAAGACAAATGCTCCCTCCTAACTTGGGAGGTTATTTCAATCCACAAAATAAATGTTTGTACTACTTCTTACAGTGGAGAGTCTTTCCTTCACGATTCGTGAAGGTTATTTCCATAGACTCCATCTTGGTATGCATGTCCTTTTCATCTTGGATGAGGCTTTTACCAAAATGTATAACTATGCGCTCATCTGTGGAGATATATTATTGGAGAAATTTTTCTTCTTTTTGGACTTCATCATGGAGTCAGTGTAATGCTTGTATTGTAGTCTAGAACAAGGCTTCTTGTAGATGTGAACAATAAAGTATATCATATTTGGAAAACTGAACATATCCATATCAGGCCACTTCTTACGTATCGTAAGTCGATCTGATAGTCATCTAGATGTTGCCGAAATCTTTCACCATGCTTTTACGGCCACCCTTTGGAGGTTCTAATGCAGTTATCTTCTTTTGTTTGCATCTGGGAGTATCTTTTGGTATGTAAAGTGTGAGGAGGCGCTTTCTTGCATGCTCTCTTCCACTCATTCTTAGGAGAACATTCTTTGCATTTATCGTATGTAGAATTAGGCTCATGGATTTTTGCGGATTATATAATGACTTGTATAGAGATAAGCACAGTGTCTTGAACAATCAATCATCATGTCTTCTCCCTCCATATGGGAAGTTTTGGATCTCACAATGCTTACATCATAAGTCTTCCATACAATGTCCTTCATCAGATTCTTTTGCTTGATAGTTCCTTTTGGTGAGTTCATGTCGGTAGTGTGGTAGTTGTTCAGAATCTTATTTCTTCTTGGAATATTCATGTTCTTCTTCATGTTTTCCATGTACGCTCTTCTTAATGTTTTTCATTATCTCTTGGTTTCATGGGTTTATTATGATTCCATGTTCTGAGAAATTCCACTTCTTCACCTTCTATCCTTCCGGTTCCACCGGATGGATGGATAACTAGGGATTCTTTAAGTCTTCTCTTTGAAGATGTCTTCTTCTGCAGTTGGTGAAAGCATCTTGTCTTTTCATGAACATGGCATGGATATATATATTTCATCATCTTTAATCAATCCTGAGTTAGCTCCTCTAAATCCTTCCTTCCATCTCAGAGTGTATATTTTAACTCCTTCCATCCGACTTCACATCCTCCATCCTTGTTGATATTACACTGCCAGCCAGAGTCGCTTCCATCTTGCCAACCTTAAATGTGCAATATGGTGTCTTTCTTTTCATACATGAGTGTGCTTACATCTTATTTGTTGTCATAAGTCTTTCCCAATCTCTCTTGATGTTTGGCTTCTAAGTTTCTTCGAGATTAGTTTTGTCTGTAGTAGCTTTTATGGTGTGAACTTTCATCCTTTCATATGTATTATCCTAATGATATTCATTTCTTATCTTGTTGTTCTTCATGGGTATAGTTCTTCTTGAACACATTATCTACCAAGGGATAGATATGGAATATGAACAAAAATGATGAAAGCAAAGGGTGTAATACAGTAAGAAGGTGTTATTACCTTTTAGTGAGAAGAAATCTCTACATCCTGCTTAGTCTTGCTTTGTGGTTCCTTTCTTGATGGTACTTCATGTTTATTCTTTCTTTATTGGCTGGGACACGATTCTGTGACCATCACCCAGCAGTTGAGCATTGTATTTAAAATGTCTTTCCCTTGTTTGGCTATCAGACAAACTTCCTTTTATTCTTGAAGTTCTTGAATCTTGTTGTGAAGCTTGATCTAAACCGTGCCTTCTTGCAGTTCTCTTTTGCATTGATCCTGGGTTCTTCTTGAGCACAACAGAGTCCAAAGTTCTTCAAATGTAGGAATACTCGCTCCTTGTGTTCATGCTAGGCAAATGCATCCCATGTCTTGGGAAGACCATTGAGTACTATGTTCACCAATTCCTTTGCAGTGATCTCTTCAATAGCTTGTAGTTGATCTCTTAGCTGGGAGATCCTTACAAAGTATGATGTTAATGTTGTGATCTTCATTCATCTTCATGTCATGAAGTTCCTTCTTGGACTCATAACTTGTCAATGTTTACATTTGAGAAGAGATTAGTTAGGGCATCATACATATTCTTGATGAGTCAAGATGGGAGATGTAGGGTATCAAGTGGTCTTTTATGGAATCCCACTATGATGCATATGCAGCATTGATATCAGCGTCTTTGAACTTCTCCATGTTGCAACTATTCGTAGTTCCTTCTCTTCTCCTTCTTTGAACTATGGCTTCACGATCTTTCCTTTCCACAATGTCCGACACTTTATTTCTTAGCAGGATAGGAATTCAATCCTTGTCTTTTCATGTGCCTCAAAGTTGGAATCCATCTAGCTTGTTCTAGGACTTCATAGAGTTCTTCATGGATTTCTTGACTTGGTCAAACCCTAGTTTGACCAAAAAAACTCAAACTCGACATCTTATCTTGCCGAGAGTACCAGGAGATTCACTGGGATAGGGCGCACTAGTCTATCCAAAGATTAGGTCAATCTCATCCCTTAAGGTGCCTCAACAAAGGTTTAGGGTTTCTATTTGCTACTATTGGTAACCTGACTGCGGTGTTTACAGAGGCACTCCTTCAATGGCAACCCTAGTGATTCCTCAATAGAATAATATCTAAGCAGGATTCTGTTTCCTTCGGCATTTGGTGGCCAGAGGTGTGGGCCCATAACACATTTAGAATATGAGATTGTGCTCACGTTTTACCACACGATAGGCCTACAGATATACAGTGAAGCCTCCCTCAGAACACCCTTAACTGTATTTGAATTCTCAGGAAGCAAAGTCAAACTAGATAGCCAAAAAAAAGAGTAGCACATCTCTCCCCAATGATAGCGCAACACAAAAAACTGATCAAATAGTACAAACCCTAACCAAGAAATAGTCCAGTAAATACTAAGAACTTGACTGCTGCTGTAATTGCTGCAACCCCTCCTCCCAAACACTGTGCATGATACACCCTAGATTAAGCACCAGTGGGAAAACTATAGATCTGTGATGTGACAAATGAAGGCTGGTATACAATTTATAGTAATCCTACCATTTTTTGCTGGGGCCGACTTCTCCTTACGGGTAGGTGTCTGTTGGGTATATTATTATTATTAGATTAGAGCTTCTTCTCTTGGGCTAATAGCTAATATAAATTATATTCTTGGGCCAACAAGGCTTCTAGGGTTAATGTAATTCATTAGGGGTTTCTCTTGCTTCCAGTCTTCCTATTCTTGTCAGGTTCACATGTGGGGTAAATACCTCCATGGCTTCTATAATATTAACCAATATGAATGTTAAAACTATGTATGAAGTTATGATTTAAAATAATGTTGGTAACCATTCACGCCATTAGAGTGTGCACACAATCTCTTTATTCTTGATGTTCCCATGGTCTACTTGTTACATCAAAATTTTTTATATCATCAAAAGAGCTGTTGGTGAAATACACAGAAACATGCGACTTTTTTCCTTGGATCTAGGATTGGTCTATCATCTCCAGTAATATCATCTTCATCCTAAAATACTTGGAGCGATCTTGGAAACATGGGGTGAAGAATTGGATGAGTGGATTAGCATTGACATTAATTAAAATTTGAAGATTAGGTCCCGATCTTCTTTAGTTTAAAAAATAAATACAAAACTCACAATAAAACCACTGATAGTAGTCTTTCTCAATCCAAGACTAAAATCATTGCCAGTACAATCCTAGGATTTGGCCAAAGGCCTGAAAATTTATTGACTAAACTTTGCTTTGTTAGAATGATAAATTTCTTTTCTTCCACAGAGTGCCCTAAATTAAAGGGAATGAGATGGAATCAACCTTTTGGAAAATCTCCTTTGGCTAGTAGACAAGGAAGGCCCACCCATGAGAAGAGGCCAATGAATATCTTCAACTAGCTCCAAATTGTGCACACATCCCACAACAAATGATGGCATAGTTCAGAGATTGCAGGCTCAACAAGTACAAATGTCGATTGTGAACATCAATAGATCCAAATCCATGATCACTACCGTCAGTTCTCCAAACAAATGTGATAGAACAATTTGTTGTGTCAAGAGTGAGGGTGTGAGGGAAGCCTAGTTAGAGAAATGCATAGAGATCAACTGTCTCAAGTGAACTTTAATTAGGTAAGCAGCATTCAGAGAAAATGCATCACATTTTTACCACTAGAATATTGTGATTTCAAATTTAAAAATTATATTTTCCATCAGCTTTTGCATCATGTGAAGTCACGTAAGTAGAATGTTGGTAAACTTTATGGTGGAATATTGGTGCAGAGTCCCAAACACCTAACCTCAAGGGGATCAACATAGACAAAACCATGACCTCCCCAACTTTGGGAGAGAGATCTAATATCTCTCATTTGACTCAGGATTACTTGAACTAATCCTTATGATTAATAATATATCATATTTATCCTAAAGAAAAACACCTTAAAATGAAACTCTCCAAAATAAGTTGGTTTTGGTTTTATCTTGTAAAGACAACTTCAAAATATATAACCCTTAACACAATCAATTTGAGTATAAAGTAATCCTCAAAAAATTACATTACAAACTTTTCCTATATATTTATTTTAATAAATTAATATTCTCTATAAAATCTTGTAATTAAAAAATCCATTAATGCTCAATTTAAACTAATTTATTTTTTAAACATATATAAATTAATTTTTGAGAACATGGAAAATAAAAAAACCACTCCAAAACTAAGAAAAGTCAACCTAAAATATCCATACTTTCCATATCAGATTCACTTTCCATGACAACACCCCCTCTCACCACATTTAACATTTGAACACACCACTTTTTCAAAATTCAATTGAGAGGGAAAATTTTTCAATATTCAAAATCATTCAAATTGAAATTTTGTATGAAGGAAAGCGATTTTTGATAAGCGTCCTCTACAAAGTCGTAGAAATTTGAAATTGAGAGAAAGTTGAAACCCTTTGGCTTCTCATAATGGCGTATGAGTCTTTCCTATTCGAATCATTGCACAATGGCATATTTAAGAGCAGCACCGGCCTGTGCCAGATCGATATCAACATTGAGATCAGGATGCGCTACCAATAGATAGAGATCAAGATATGGATCAAGTAATGAAGGGATGCAACGAGCTTCTCTCCTGTTACTGCTTGCTAGTCAGGCCTTAATTAAGCCCAGTGGCTGACTTAATCCTTCCTGAATCAATTGGCTCCGGTTGTCCGATCTCTACTTGGCTCTACATCTGTCTGGATCTTCAGGTGGTTAACAATTAGATCTTTGGACTATGGAAGGCATTGTTCCTATGTCTTACAGGAAGGTTTGAACTATCAATTTTGTATTTGGTGATATGGGGAGGACGATCCGATCGGTCGAGGCTTGTCACAACCTTGACCCGGATCAGTCCACACTCAGAGTAGCACAGAAAATTTCAGACATTGCTGGGGTATTTTTTTGGGGTTACATTCAATGCAAGTTGGTTGGGCTTCATCGGTCTTTCATAGAATCTTGTCCTGGGAAGATGTATAGCAGGTGCATATTGAGGATAAATCTGATGGAATTTAATCTTCGAAGGAATTTTTTCACTTTTGGAAAATCTATCAATGCTTTGAACGGACTTCCAGACAACAAAAAATCCACGTGGAGAGAGTGATGGAATAAGTCAGTTCAAGGTGTTTCATAATCTTTAAAATCTTCATGTTTTCTTTAAAGGTGCAGTTTGTATTTTGCTTAGCATAAATTATACGTATTAATTGGCGGAGGAACACGAGTTGGTTCGTTTACTACAATGGCGACATTGTTGCAAATAAATTAGGGTAAAATGCAAGAAATATAGGCTTTACACCGATTTTAGCACAAAACATCAACGAAATTACGATCAGTTCTGGAGACAATTTATATTATTTCCTTTGCCTCTTCCTTAGGATTTTGTCGAAATAATGTTCAAACAATCAATTAAAATCGATGGGCATACATATGCATTAAGGAAAAGATTTGTAGTGGTTCTGGTGAAGCTCAAGTATAAGTTTGGCCACCTTTGAAGTACCTTGAAACTTTGTAACTTCTAGTGAAAAATCTTATTTTATTTCATTTCATTAAGAAACACATGAAATGGCCACTGAGGTGTTCCTTTTCATTTTATTTTAGTCACGTGTTTCAATGTAGTGATAATCTCATGGCAATGTAGAGAAGTGAGTAAACTTTATAACCTGGGTGGAAAAATCTCCCTTCAGATGAAATTATGTAGGAAAAAGCTCTGAGTCTGACAACATTGTTCACTTGTCCTCAATCTCTCTATCTATTGCACATATTTATTAGCCAAAAGTTCTTATTTTGAAATTTTTTTATTTTTGTTTTAATGAAGAATAAATCCCGAGCAATATTTATAGGAGGCATTTCCTATGATCCACTTCTCATTCAAATTATGTGTTATTTTCACTTATTGTGGGCGTGCTTCAGATGTTCAATTTCCTTCTATTTTTTATCTATATCACGACACATCTGCATAATCAGGAATTGCTTGCTTTTATTGGATTCTACTAATTTTTTCTTTTAAGCACTCTGTACACATTTGTACTACATTTATTTATTTTAGCTCTCGTCCAATCCCATGGACAAATATATTTGTTTTAATGTTGGTTAACAGCGATTGGTTTATAACAAAATGTCTCTATTTAGTTCTGAGGTATTAATAGTCATAAAGTGTGAGGTTATTTCACCTGCGCTTGATGCTGAATCAGTGAAATAAAAGTGAAACAAGAATAAAATGAGGTGCATGTAAAACCTAAAGTAAAATCCAAGGCATCCGATGGAACTGTTACAAAGTCTGCTGCCAGTTATTGCATAGAACAAATTGGAAAGTATTTATATTGTTATGCTCTCTTTTTGATGCGTATGCTATTTTTTCCTCTTCTAGTCCTTTCTCTGTTGCTAAAGTAAATATTCAATCATTCATCTATATTTGTGCATGTTTGAACATGAGAAATGCTTCATGTAATTTTCAAACCTTCTAGTGCCTTTATTTATTTATTTTTTAATTTAATTTTGTAAAATCCCTAGTTTAATTTTTTGGAAGTTGTAAGCTATATTAACATTATTATCGGGCTGATGTGGTTGGTTATTGGGATGGTATAGTGCCACTTGTTAGATGTTTCTTTGTCTAGCTAGTGTAGCTACTGGTAGATTGTCTTGTTTCATCATGTATGCATGTGGACATCTCCATTTTTAGAGCAGGAGATGGGTTGCTACGAGGGACACGAGCCAGGGATTCCAAGGTTTCTTTCTCAGACTTTGCATCCATCCAGGATAGGTCTAGCCTGGACCTAGATATCATCTGTTTGATCTACATATTGTGATTGGCTACCAGTGTAGCTGCACTCCGTGTCTTGGTTTCCCCTTCTCTATACTATTTGAATTGCTTGCATTTTGCCATTACTTGTCATTTATCTCAATTTTCTCTTTAATGTGCTCGAGGGTTTTACAAATAATTTTTATTTACTATTTTGTTTGCATGCTTTATAGATCTCATCCTGTAATTTTCCCAAATTTCTTGATAGTTGATAGCTTTCTTCAGCGTTGGCTAACTACACCATGCATTATGTATTCCCTAATGTGTATAGTTAATATCTCTCTGATGGCTATGTTTTGGGCATGTGCAGGCTTGTGCCCTCTTCTTTCTTGTTATCATCACATCTTTGGCCTATCATGCGGCCTTTCTTATATTAGCCTTGTGTTTGTGTATGCATTCAGGGGCCCTAACTAGCAGGATCGATAAAAATGTAGTCTTGGCATTTTGTTTTGTTCTTTTGTTCTCTGATTCGACAGTAATGCATCGGTTTTATGCTTAGCTTAGTATGTGTATGGCACACCTTCATTGTCTCATCCTTTTAATTGCGTTTAAAAGTATTCAATAAATGATGAAGTGGAAATTAGATTTATATTAGTTTTCATCTACTTGCAGTGTTGCACCTGCTGCACGATTGAGAATGTCTAAAGAGTTTAACCTTTAGTTTCTCTCAATCCTTATCAAAGGGGTGATGGAGATAATAAGGTCCGAGTCACCAGCAAGGGACCTTTGCGCACATTCCGTAATGCCAGGGTGAAGGCAGTGTCTTCAATGTGGAGCTTACTGATGAAGATGTAAGGCTGTTGAATGCTCTTATCTTCAATTTTAATTCAAAATCTTCAAATATATAGCCATTTTCAATTTAATGTATGCTAGCATAATAAAGGTTTAAGATGGGTGAGGATGTTCCATTATCTTGGTTTCCACTGATTGTTTTTCTTACTGTGCTGCAGGGCACTCAAATTCAGGCAACTATGTTAAAGGAAGCTGCTGATAAGTTCTGGAATAAGTTTGAATTGAGAAAGGTCTATTATATCTCAAAGGAACCCTTCGAGTTGCAAATAAACAATTCAAACCAATAGCAAATGATTATGAATGACCTTGCATGCAAATTCAGGAGTTGAAGAAGCAGTTGAGGAAGGAACCCATATTCCATAATTTAAGTATAACTTTGTAAAGGTTGATGAGCTTGGTCCATATGTCAATTCAAGGGATGTTGTTGGTGAGCGTCCTTTGGCTTGAACAGTAAAAATCTTATTTTGGTAATTGGGCATTTCACTTTCTTCTCTATCTTCCATCACATGATTTAATTGTCTGGTGTGATTTTCTGTAGATATCATTGGAGTTGTTCAGAGTGTATCACCAATTCTAAGCATCAGAGTGTATCACCAGTTCTTTCTTCTCTAAGATTCTCAAAAGTTCATAATGTTTCAATGCTTTCTCCTTTTTCACTACATATTATATGGGTATATTATGGTGGTCCAAAGGCGGAATTCAAGGGTGAAGCTTGGATTCACATTTTGGTGTGTGAGGCAATCCTTGACACCACGGCAGATGACTACTGATTATTAGATTTGGTATGTACTTTCTGATGCATTACAATTAAGTTCAATTGAATTAGGTTTCTCTTAAAGCCCTAACAATGGTGATATTTGTGTCCTGAAGGCGGTCCGGAGAACTACCGTAGAACTTAGAGGTGATGTGGGTTCCTGCGTCCTTAAGTGTGGTAGCATAGACCGAGTACATGAGAATGGGAATGGCGGTAGCATTACCGGTTCATTCATGTAGCGATGAATTGGATTGGTGAATGCAAGTATTTGTTAGAAGAAATCTCAAGATGAAAACCCAAGCGTAGAGTAGGTTCTAATTTCTTTTGGAGTGCGTGGAAACATGCAAGCCCAATCCGATTAGATGTAGTCGATGCATCTCATTAACAAAATCTCAAATGTTACAACTTTGATTATTACTGACTTCTATTCGTTTTCTTTTCCTTTACTTTCTCCTTCAAGGCCGTGCAGGAAAAAGTGGATCAGAAGGCAACCGGGAATTGAACCAACTTATAAAAAAGCTTGTCGTCCTATTACCTTGCTGCATGCTTGTAATATTATATATGAACTATTGTTTTTTTCCAATGGGAGTCGGTTTTGATCGAAGGGGCATCCTTTTCAATAAAATAGAAGGTGGGTTTTATTTACTTACATATTTTTTCCATTGTTCTTTGGGCCGTTTTGAGCTTGGATGCTCCAAACGATCATATAGTATAAATATGGTATAATATTATTATCAGATATGAATTCTTATTGGACTTTTTGATATGAATTCTTATTGGACTTTTTGGACCTCTCGAGATAGTTCTGGAATGTGGAGCGTTATCTTTAGTTTCTTCACTTGTGAAAGGATCTGACATGGGCATGGGATTTCTTAAATGTCATCTCCAAAATGGGCTTGAAATGTGAAGCATTATCTTTACTTTATGGGTATTGGATTTCTTGAATGGTGTCTCCAAAATGCGTTTGAAATGTGAAGCATTATCTTTACTTTATGGTATTGGATTTCTTGAATGGTGGTGTCTCCAAAATGGGCCTGAAATGAAGCATTATCTTTAGTTTATGGGCATGGGATTTCTTGAATGGTGTCTCAAAAATGAGTTTAGAAATGTGAGCATTATCTTTAGTTAATTCACTTTTGAAGGAGATCTTACATGGATTTCTTAGTTTGTGTTTCCAAATGGAGTTGGACTTTGAAGCATCCATCGTCTTTAATTTTAAAGGATTTTACATGACATTTTAATTTGGAAATGCCAAGATACTTGAAACATATTGGATTGATTGCAACTTGTGCCAAAACCCTAAAGCTTGATGGATTGATGGATTGATTGCAACTTTTTCCCAAAACCCTTAAAAGCTTGATGGATTGATGGATTGATTGCAACTTTTGCTGTATCTAATGGATACATAAACTAGAGGATAAATTGTTGATAAAAATCGAGGAGTTTCTTAAATATAGACCGATGATATAGATTTAAAATGTTGATATAGCTAGTATCTTAGCAAGGTTAATGTACCTATCCTCTTAGTCTTTTGATATTGTATTTTTTTAAATACCTACATAAAGGTAGCTATTCGCGACATCTTGAGTGACACTCCATAGCAACCACATCGGAGATATTAACTCTTAACTTGTCGCTCTTCCACATTTTAGGCGTCTCTCTTGCCACCTTAAGAGCGTCTCTTTTGCCACCTTTGAAACGTCTCTCTACGTCTAAGCGTCTCACTTTCCCGCGTTTGAAGAGCGTCGGTCTTTTCCACGCGTCAAATGTCTCACTTGCCACATTTACAACGTCTCGCACTTGCGTTTAAAATGTCGGTCTTGCCATGTTAGCGTCTCACTTATACATTTGAAACATCCCGATCTCCCGTTTGATAGCCGGTCTTCAAATTTGGCTTGTCATGTCTGAGCGAAAACTGGAGTCATCGGAAAATGACGTCATGAAGCGACGTTTGAGAAGTCGAGGTTGTCACTCTTTGACAATAGAAAGTGGCAGTGCATCAGCCTTACCAAGTCGAGAATTTGACCCAAATGCAATAGTGTCACATTGCTCGATCCAATGACCAATTTCTCTCCTCCTCGTGAGATTTCGCTTTCTTCCTTGACTTGGAAGATTTAAGATGCTCCAAAGACCTCGACCTTCGATTTACCTCTTGTGAGCCCTGATATAGGGGTCTCCATTTCCGCTTTCCGTCTGGAGCTTACAAACTTGAAACAAGTTCGCCTCGCGGACCTCATCTATGTTTCCGATAAGTGCTTATCTCATATGACTTGGTTTCTTGGGGGATATCGATTTCCACATACTCCTTGTGTTAATTTGCTTGCGTCGGATCGACGGTCCACGACATTCCTTGATCCAATAGTCTAGATCGCGATACTAACCGGTTTCGAAATATTATTCATGCCAATGTATGATCCTCCCAGTAATACGGACTCAATAGTACCAATCCGAAGAGAAAGTCAAGGAGGGTCTAATATATCCTTGGATCTATGGTCATGTTCACTTCCTTCACGCCGGGTTTGGGGTTTGAAATCACACCAGTAATGCATGATTCTCTCATCACGCAAACTCTGAACTCACAAACCTGATGGTCAAGGTGGGTCATGATAAATCATTAGATCTACAGTCTAGACCGCGCGTCGTGACTAGGGTTTGAATTTTTAGAGAATCTTTCCCCTTTCACGATGATTACCAAAATTCGTCAAACTTGCGAAGACTAAAGGAATCGAGGCGTTAACGCCTGCGCTCCTTCTTCAAATCTAACGATCGTGATAGACCTCAGATCCTCTAAATGAATCTTGTTTCACTCATCTTCCAATAGAAAGGATATTCCCTTCCGATACTAGAATCTCGCTATCCTTCCGTGAGCAAATCCGGTTATGAAGGGCGTAAGATTATTAAGCTCTTTCTCTTGGACTTAACACTTAGAAGAATTTATGTGTACCCCTTGCGCTCATTCATCAATTTTAGAACTTAAGTGGTTCTCAGTTTCTTCTTGCTCGAGCACATTACGCCATCTGCCTACCTCTCTGGCGTAACGATTCTGTCGCTAAGGGACTGAGCGACTAGGAGACCGACTGTCGGATTCATGAAAGCTATTGTCCAAGGTCGATGGACATAGAGTTTGTGACTCTATCTTAAGCCACCATAGGGCCTTGAAGAATTTATGAGTATAAAACATGTCCTATCCATATGATTTCCTACTTACCTAATTTCACATTCATGAAGATACAAAATAATGAAATATAGTATAAATCATTAAGAAAACATAATCATCCCTGCAACATTCATAGGATATCAAACTTTAACTCACACCACCACTTAAATACACAGATATGTGATTACTTATCTATTACAGGTTGTAGCCAACTAACCGATTGTGGGTGTTCATCCTTCCACCTACATAGGCTCGGAGGCATTCATTCTTATCACTCGGCCACCCCATGCCAAGCCATGATATCACCGAGGAACTCTCACAGCGGTTCTCAAGGATTATTTCTCTATTCATCTTAACTTTCCGGGTTCTGTTCTCTACAACTTTTAGATATTTGTCTCTGTTACATCATCGATGAGGTTTATCAGATTCTCACTCATCATCAATCTTGTTGCCTTCTATTCCTTATCCTGAGCTCGCGCATCTCATATGAACTAGCACTTTCGATGCAGTTGTCCGTGTATCTATATTACCTTCCTTATTTTGGAAGGTTTTCCAACCTATCAGCTCCTTATGTGAAGGAAGATGGTGTATGAGGTATCTATGGTACCCCGGTGACATTGACTTGCAGACCTTAGCTTCCATTCATGGGGGTGGTTGATAATTCCACCATTGTTAAATATTACATTAATTGATTTCTCTCCTTGGGATCTAAAGGAGGTTTTCATCCTCATCAGAAATTTGGGCTTATTTGGTATAATGAACCCTCTGTATAGTTTTCAAATCCTTCCTCTAGTGATATCATGGCCATTACTTTCAAGGATTCACTGATCGTTATTGGCAACTCAAACAATATTACATTTACATTGTTCCCATGCCACAACATGATGAAATCCTATTTTATGATTAATTAAAATATGGAAGCGGTGTTACCATTCCCTCCCCTTTCAAGGAACATCATCCTCGATTGTTGCTTTCTCAGTAACACTGTCATGCCTTTCTCATTCGGTTGTTTCATAAATCTTGATCATTCTTCCTTGAATTGGTCTTTAGGACCATAATATCATATAACATTAATTGGAAACAAGCACATTAATCATAGTCTCATGTGATAACATTGTATTAAAAAAATCTATGAACTCAAATTTATAATCTTAACACAATAATTATCGGTCACGGTTTACAGTAGTTGTATCCACATGGTTATCTGCTATCAGCTCATTGTTTCCTTATTATACCATTTGTATGATCCATTGATTTACAAAAATGTCATTTCTCCTCTTCCTTGAGTCCTCGCCCTCTGAGTGGGATCGAGGCATCCCTTCAACCATTCTCTGATCCCACCGGGTGATCATCATTCCTTGCCAGGTTTCCTCTCCACGGGAATAACTTCTCATCGTGCATGATGCAATAGTTTACAAGAACTATCCTTAGTATCTGCCTCTTCCTTGAGGTCACTCACCCTCCGGAGCCTAGGCACAGAACATCCCCTTCACTACTGTACAGTTCCTTGGTTCATCCATCTTTCCTTGCCAAGGTTTTCGCTTTGAAGATTTCAAAGACTTTATCAGAATCTTACAATCGGCATCCCTGGACGATCTATTAAGGTGTCCCTCGGCTTGTGTTATCTCATAAAATATATTCTGGACAATCTGACCCTGCGATGGTTCTCATGGCTCGTGATAGCCATTTTTTTTTCATCATCTGTCCTTTCTGAAGCCGGAATCTTTCCTTCAGCTCAATAGAAAGTTAGGGTGAAGGTTACTCTCCTTCTCGATACCCGATAATAGATAGGGACAAAGTTACTCTCCTTCTCTTGACATGTCGTAATAGATGGAGGTAAGCATAAGGTTAATCTCCTTCTGTATCATGGGTATAGAAATTCATGAGACATCATTATGAATTTTAAATTCAAAATTTTTCTTATAAATCTATCACCCACAGTTTTCCAAATTCACATTTTGTTTTCATGTTGTTATACGAGGAACCCGGTTTCATGAGTATAGGAATTTCCTTCCCATAGTAGTTTTGCTCAATATGCATTGGTCTTCCTTGTAGATTACAATGTTTCCATATTCAAGACTCCTTTTATTCTTTCACTTTCAACTTCAATCATCCCAACAAATTGTTAGTTCCCATGCACATAGCTTTGTTATATATTTATAACGTCGTCACAAACAATTTCATAGTTGTGCATACCGATAATCAAATTCACTTTCTCAAAAGGAAAATACCATTCCTTGCGGTTTGGATCCAGAAGGAAATTGGTCTTCTTGTAGGTTTTACATCACTTTGCCATATCCATGACCCTTTGCTTCACGCAATTCATTATTTCCATATCCAAAACAAATTGTTAGTTTCTAGATGCATCCATGTATATAAATATATTCAAAACCATGCACTAGTTCGTCACATCTATATAAACATGAAAGAGGAATCCCATTCCTTTTCTATGCCTCATTTCAACATACAAACCTTTCAAAATGTAATTCAACATTTTAAAGGATTTAACAAATATGTCAGTATTCACGGCCACATTCATGCCCAATACTAATGCATTGATTTCAAGTTGTCACACTTTATGGCGGGTTCTTGGCCATGGTGTGTTGGAATTTAACTAGCCTCTTCACCACATGGCTTATTCATTTTCATTCACTCTTATAGCAGGGATATGCTAGCTTCACGCTATGGGTCGATCCACACTCCCAAATGTTACATAGAGCTCAAAAAAGTTTCACATGAATCTGTTTAATCATTCTTTCTTCATTAATAACCAAGGTGCCAACAATTATGGCCACCCAATTTGTTTCCTTACATGCTTATAGTAGCAAATTAAAACATTGGAAGGTCCTCCTTCCTTATGAAAATTCCATTGTCTGGCCTCTTATGAAACATGCATTCCCTCGATGCATTCCATGCAACGTGCTAATTGTTAGCGATAAAAAATGCAATGGCATTTTGAAGAATATTCCCTAATCTTGTAGGGAATATTTGACTAGCTTCCTAATCTCCAAATGAGGTTGAAAGCACCAGTGGAAAGATTAGGATTTGTAGATATCAATCGACTATTCAAGCATGCAAAATGGACTCTCCATGGTTGAGAAATTTGATTTAAAAAAATATGTGCTTTCACCAGTTAACCCATCTTGAATTTTGCTAGTTATTTTGAGGTGAAAACTAATACCCTACTTGACTAAGGGCGGTGCTGGAATTAAATTAGGTAGGTAGAAAGTATCAGCTTGAGAAAACCAATTCTTGTCGGATCAGTATTTTTGAGTTTGAATGGTTTGAAACCACTTCAAATGGGCAGGTGTTGAATTATCAAGTCTAATTCAAGGTTAGTTTTGAGGGATAAGGTCAAAAGAGGTTTTCTAACTACATTGGGCATCTTTTTCAAACACAGAATATCAGGGTTTTTGCACACATCATCCATTTTGAATTTTATCTTTGGAGGACCAAATCAAATAGCCTTGGGAGGCTAAAATAGCACTTCATCAACAATCTACTATTCTTAGACATCATTAAATAGGACCTTTTCTATTTTGTTTTTGGAATTTTCCATTTTTATTCTAAATCCATTTTATAGGATCTCATCCTACACTTGTTGTATCTATTTTGATTTGATAATTTTTAGTAAATCGATCCATCTTTCAAGGATCTGATTTCATCTTGTAAGGCTATAAAGCCAAAGACATTTGAGCACTAGAGGGTTCAATTCTGGATACATTTTTGTGCCTCTTGTATATAGACTCTCTTTGCATAATAAAATTATAGTCTCCTTTAAGTTTCCAATATCGAGAGAAATATTCATGTTTCCTTTTCTGTGCTTTATTTCAGTTTATCTTAGCTTATAAAGGCTGTTATCTCTTTATTGAGCTCATAGACTTAAAATTGAAGGATTTTCTTTCTATCTTGCATTAATTCCTACATTCAGTTGTAGTGGCAATCAAGATTAGTGTTAACCTAATCCTCTCCTTTCAAATTGCCAGTCTGATTATTGTTTCACGAGAAAGCACTGTTTCATTTGGTTGTATGATGAGTTGTCTATTAAATTAATCATTGAGGATCCATTGTTCCAAGCATACCTACAAATTATTTTAAGTTACCAAGAATCCTTAGTCCACAACCCTAAAGGAGTTCTTGGAGTGATAACAAATTGAAAATCGTTGCGGGGAGAGAGATTGACTCGGCCTACAGGAAATGACATTAGATCCGGCTTTGTCTATCATCAAAGATAGACAAAGCTTGGACATCATTGGTTGTAATCATCTATATAGCGACTCCATGAAGGGCCAATTAGGTGAAACTCCATTGTTGAGAAAATTGTTGGTGACTCCAGTATGACATGAGCAGGATCTTAGATAAGAGGTATGTGTTCTGCGATTTTTCAAGTATTTATGGTTTCCCTAATCCGTTTCCTAGTAGAGATGAATGGGAAAATAGTCTTCTCCTCGAAATTTGGGAAGTGCCAGCTGAACATTTTTTAGACTTTCATGATTACATGCATTGATTGCAAGTAGTGCATGAGGAATAATTCCGAGATCCAACTATTTTGTTTTCCATTAGAAGGGATTGCTCGTGATTGGTACCGGTCTCTGTCTATTACTAGTATCATCTCTTTAGCTAATTTTCATGCTTCCTTCCATGTGTTTTTGTAAAGGCATATTTTCATTTGACTTTCTATTTCCTGAATGTTGTCATGAGTTCAATTTTCTATATAAATATCCCAACATTCGTGAAGACTTTGCTGCAATAGAAGATACTCTTCATCATGATAAAGAGATCAATGATCCACACTATGATAACATTAGTGATGCTTTTAACATCATATCAAATGTACATCTTGTTTTAGGTTGTCATGAAATCGAATTATCGTTTGAAGACTTGAAGGTTGATGAGCGGGTCAACAAATCAACAAGTGAAATTAATGAATCACGATTAGATGATGAAAGGCAACCCTCGGTTTTTGGATTCTGCCAGGACAAAGGGAATTACTTGGCCGGATACAAAGAAGGGAGATGGTGTGCTAAAAGTTGGATCAGTAGTTGAGCTTGCATTCTTCCTTGACAAAAGAAGAACAATTTGCATGCATCATTGAGACCAGTGCTAGCAATCAGCAGTTGCAACACAGTCAATTCGACCAACAGCTCAAAGAGGTAATCTTTAATGATTTTGAATATCCTATTGCTGATCATTTGGATTCTATAAGAAGCATAAATGTCCAAATATTTCTGTCAGATGAAGGTTTCTCTTGTCATCTTTTCAAATTGCATTACCACGATCTATGGTTTCTTTTCTCTTTTGGGAAAAGATCAAACATGATGATAGAAAGTCAATTACTTTGCTTGGCTTCTTTGAAATTTGGTTTTACTTGATCCATCGCCTCGGTTAGTGTAGGGATTGATTGAAGAATAAGCTCTTTCTTTGAGCAAGTAGATTACTTTTAGTTTTCTTAATTAGGAAAAGAGACTCCCTTTTCATGCTTAATGGCTTGATATGGATCATCCATCCATGTTGCGGCTACTCAGTCAACCTCGATTCATCCATCAATCTCTCGGTGTTTATTATTGAATTCAAAGAATTTGATTTTCCCCAAAGCGGTTTTACGGGTTTCACCGACTTATTGGTTTTTGAAATCCACTAGTTAGTTGTTGAAAGCTTTCATTTTCACCAACTAAAGGGTGGATTCAGGGAAAATTAGTTGGTGAAACTTACATTATAAGCGAGGAAGGTTGTATTTTGCTTGGTTGTTTTCTCCATTAATTCTATTTTTGAGTTGGTTTAAAGATGTAGAACCTTGGAAGTGATCACAGATCGGAAAGGTTTGGTCACGGTTCATCTAGATGCACAATAAAAATAGGAACCATGAAAACCTTTTCAGATAAGCATCAGGTAGAAGTCTTGCTTTGGAGAGATTAGTTAGCAGAGAAAAGTGGTGTAAATGGATTTCTGATCTTTTGCAGAATACACGAGGTCTGTTAGCGATCAAAATGGAGTAGGTGTTGGTACTCAACACTCATAATTATCTTTGCATGGTATGGTTCTTGTCGAGGGATAAAAGTTTTGACCCCAATGCATAACCTCTCTTTAAATTAATAAGATCTACTCCATTACCTATGAGCCCCCTAGAGAGTATTGCATCTTCTGCTGTTCGAACTGCAAATAAATTAAAGGCAACACTCATTGTAGTTATAACTCATGGTGGCACCACTGCTAAATTGGTAGCGAAGTACAGACCAGCGGTACCTATTCTCTTTGTTGTGGTTCCTGTCCTGACAACAGATAAATGTTGCACGATTCAACTTCTCTCACGGTTCCCATGAGTATCACCAGGAGATGCTTGATAATCTCAGGACCGCCATGTATAACACACACATAATGTCTGTTGTTATGCTCGATACCAAGGGGTCTGAGATTCGAACCGGATTTTTTGAAGGATGCAAAACCAATCCAGTTTAAGGAGGGTCAGGAAATCACAATAATGACATATTACACTATTAAGGGTGATGCTAACATGATCTCCATGAGCTATAAAAAAGTGGCAGAATATTTAAGGCCTGGTAATACAATCTTGTGGCACAATCACACTTACTTTGTTTTCAACTGATAAAAAAGCAGCCACCGTGAGATGTCAATGTGAAAATATGTTCGTAAGGGCTCAAATATTGTTCATGTTAGGCAAGTATTGGGAAAACATGTAAAGAATATAATGTTGATGTCAAAGGTCGAGAATCGGGAGGTGTGGTCAACTTTGATGAAATTTTGTGGGAATCTGATGCATTTATGGTTGCTCGTGGTGATCTTGGTATGGAGATTCCAGTTGAGAAAATATTCTTGGCTCAGAAAATGATGATATACAAGTGAAATCTCCTTGGAAAGCTTCTTGTTACTGCTACTCAAATGTTAGAATCCATGATTAAGTCTCCTCGCCCTACCTGTGTTGAAGCTACGGATGTGGCTAATGTTGTTCTTGATGGGACTGATTGTGTTATGCTTAGTGGTGAAAGTACGACAGGGGCATATCCCGAGTCAGTAGTGAAGATCATGGCTCACATATTGTTGTCCTTAGTGAGAGAAAAAATGTTAATTTGCCTGGAGTTGTGGTTGATCTCCCGTCACTTATAGAAAAAGACAAGGAGGATATTTTGGTGTGGGGTGTTCCTAACAAAATAGACATGATTTCTCTTTCTTTTTTATTTAAATCCCCAAATTATCATGGATTTATGAAATGAGAAATTCCAGATCACGAGCTTCGTAGATAATTGAAGGTTGAAAGGCCCAAGTCTCAAGCTTTTAGAGAACCCCAAGCATAGCATCAGAAAGCTTCATAATTTCACAGAGTACATAGATAGCTAAGGTTAAATAATAGCACTAGTTTCCCAAAGTTACAATGACATGGGTTTGGAGCTTAAAGAATTAAAAATTCAGCAACCTCAAGGGCAACTGTCCTATGGTGGAGTAAAAAGAGAGAATAATTTATGTCAAAATTATAACAACGAACGCATGGGACTAATATTTTTGGGTTTATACTCTTGGTGGTCTTTCAATAGAGAACCAATGGAAATCAACTCCATTCTATTTTCAAACATTTCCATTTGTGTTTTCTTCATTCTATCTACAAGAGCTAGCGCAACTTTTCCTTCAGAAACATCCACCCACATTGTGGTCTTGATTGACTATCCAGGAGTGAATGCATCATTTGGGAAATATATCAAGCAACATTTTTCTCTATGAAGCAACTATGATGGAACATCTGAGGGTAAAAGCGTAGGCGGAACTAAAGATGACTTTGGCTATGATGATGATGAAAGCAAGTAGGCAATTACTGCTACAAGTGGTGCACCTCCTCTTGTCTAGATTCTAGAAATTGGATCTTCAAAAGCAAAAGAGGACTTTGCAATTGTTATTAGGAACCTCTGTAATCACTGTGAAAATATTTGTGCATGTGTTGAAAGTGCAGATGTTGTACCTACACTGATATGGTTAAGATATTCCAAGTGGAAAAGAAATTGCTACAAGGATACTAAACCATCTTACTCATAAATCAAATAGAAACACTATCAACCAACTCACTACTTTGTTGACAAGTGACTTACAAGAATCAAAGATCAAGAACCTTAATTTCCCAGCGATGGTATGGGCTGCAACATTGAATTAATACAGAACAATAAATTTGATTTGATCATGAAGGTTTCCTTCTTGACCAAAACAAAACTTTTCACCAGCGCAAAAAGCAGAATTATAACTAGTTAGCTAATGAAAATCAGAGCTTTCACCAACTAACTAGAAAATCTTAAGGAGAAATGGTGAGTGAAACGGGGCCATGCAGTGAAGGTGTATTTTTGCCTAGATGAAGTTTTTTCAGCCAAAACATCCACGAAAATAGTTTCTAAAAGTGCATATTGATTTACATCAAAATTCAAGATCGATTTGACAAAAGATATTTGAGGAGTGTCAAAGTGGGATTAAAACCTAACAGGACAAAAGAATCAAGGTTTTTTCCAAAGATAGAAAATTCAGTTCTATCATGATCAAAGTACATCTGCGAGCCTTGGAAGGATATATGCACATATCATAAGATCTAAAAATGATTTGTATCTCTGGAAAGCCTCTGGAAAGCAGAAAAAATCAAAGACCTCAGTTGCACAAATACTCTCATTTCAGCAGAGGTTATCAGATTTTTCAAAACTATGGTTACATATCTCACCATCTTGTCTATGTTCAACACTTTTCTTCTTAATGAAGATATTTCTACAACAGATGCCATGTCAATGAAACAACATTTCCAGGGGAGTTTGGAGCAGACATGCTACAGGATAAGAAAGATTTAGGAAAGACCAACAACAAACTTTGGAAAATAGACAGATGATAAGTTGTAAAGGTGGAATGACTCCATGCCCAATACCTAAAGGCTTACAGGGTCTTCGAGGTTAACCGCGGAACTCGCAGGGAGGTCTCCATCCTTGGAGGCGGATGTTAGCGATCAAAAATACATTTTTGAAAAGAATAATCCACCCTAATATTGTAGAATATTTGACTATTGCGGTCTCAAATGTGGGTTGAAAAGTACCATTGGAAATATTAGGATTTATATATGTCAATCGACTACTCAAGCATGTAAAATGGACTCTCCACAGTTGAGAAATTTGATTTTAAAAAATTTGTGCTTTCTGACTAACTCGTTTTAAATTTTTGCTAAGTTTAGTTGAACTGACTTCTGCCTTCACTAGATAAGGAGGCGGTTACTAGGAATTACTAGAATAGGTGGGAAAGCACATCTGACCCGGAAAAAGCTGAACTCTTGCGGTCGGGGATTTTGAGTTAGAATGGTTTGAAACCACTTCCGATGAATGGTGTTGAATTATGAAGTCTAATTCAAAGGCTAGTTTTGAGGATAAGGTCAAAAAGAGTTTTTTCAACTACATTTGGCATCTTTTTCAAAGGAAGAACTCTCAGGGTTTTGCACACATCATCCATTTGAATTTTATCTTTGGAGGAACAAATCAAATATCCTTGGGGCTAAACCGCACTTCATCAACAATCTACTACTATTCTTAGAGATCATTAAATAGGACCCTTTTCCTATTATTTTGTTTTGATTTTCCATTTTTATTATTCTAGATCCATTTTTATAGAATCTCATCATACACTTGTTAGCCTCTGTTTTTAGATTTGACAACACTTATTAAATCTGAGTCATATATTTCGGGATCTAAAGATCTCATCTTATGGGCTATAAAGACATTTAGACACTATGGGTTCAAAGCCCAGGAATACATTTTGTGCTCTTGTATAGACTCTTTTGCACCAGCCAAAATTCTGATCTCCTTTCATTTTTCAATGTCAATATTCATGCTTCCTTTTTATGTGCTTTATTTTGGTTATCTTAGCTTATAAAAGAGCATTATCTCTTTATTGAGCTCTCATAGACTTGAAGTGAAGGATTTTCTTTCTATCTTGCATTAATCCCTACAACCAGTTGTATTTGACAATCAAAGATTAGTTTTTCTTCATCCTCTCCTTTCAAATTACTTGATCTGATTATTTTTTCCTGAAAGCATTGTTTCTTTATATGTATGATGATTTGTCTATTACATTAATCATTGAGATACCCCATTGTTCCAAGCACACCTACAAATTATTTTGGTGCAAGCATCCAACAGATCTACAACCCTAAGGAGTTTCTTGGAGTGATATGTACTAATGATAGGCATTCCCATAGATCTAGTCCCTGTGACCATAGTCTAATTTAGAGTGTTAAACTCTACCTTCCTTTACTTGCTCGAAGGACTCCGTTTTTATTTCCATGAGATCGAGAATTGTGACCTCGGCTCTATTATTTTCAAGCGCTACCTTTTCAACTCCCATGTCCAGGTGCTATGATCCTAGTTCAAAACGCCAATGCGCAAATCATTGGTGAAGTTCAACTCCCATGTC
>SNQJ01S0097391.1:44637-76201 GCA_010110895.2 Picea sitchensis
TATGCCCCAATTAAGTGGTAATGAGCCAATATTAGGGCTTAACACTCCTAGTAGTCATGGACTAACATGATATAAATAGATCAATTTAGATTTTGTAAAAGGGAGGGTGGTGTTCTTCAGAGGCTGGAGATCCGAGAGAGTTTTGGGAGCAAGGCTCTATAGTTTTTCATTTTGTATGCCTGAGGGCTTGGGTTGTAATTATATGTTATTGGAGATCCCTTTGAATCGTTTTTATCAGAATGTCTTCTTAGTTTACATGATATTTATTTTTTCCTTCCTGTCTGAATGTAATCTCTCTGATTTATGGATCCCTGAGGTGATGGAGGATTTGTTACTATCACGCCCATCTTTCATGGTTCGTAAAATTTTCTTTGTTTTTCTTATTGTCTGAATGTAATCTCTCTGATTTATGGATCCCTGAGGCGATGGAGGATCTATTTCTATCATGCCCATCTTTCATGGTTCGTCATATTTTCTCTGTTTTTCTTATTGTCTGAATGTGATCTCTCTGATTTATGGATCCCTGAGGCGATGGAGGATCTGTTGCTATCATGCCCATCTTTCATGGTTCATCATATTTTCTTTGTTTTCTTGTTTTTTGGATGTAGCATATCTTTGATCTATGGATTCCTGAGGCAGTAGAGGATCTGTTGTTATCTTGCCCATTTTTCATGGTTCATCACTCATAAATTTTCTACCTTCTTCTCCTCATCACCACTTAAATCCTTTTGTATGATAGGTAGCTTAAATGCCTTCATTATTCATGATACTTATGACTCCATATCCCAATGGTCCCGAACTAATCTACAGTTACTTCTTCTATCTTTTCCTTTCCCTATAGTCTCACTGATCCACCTACTCAAAACATTTAATCCTTTTACTATATTTTTGATGGGTACCGGGCTTATCATCTTGCAGTCAGAGGGTGACTCTCAGTGCTAACACTTGGGAAAGGAGGGAAAATGGATTTGGGCAAAGTTTCACTGTTCTAATTCTTGGTGTGGGAATCATACCCCAAGGAATTCTTTTATATGACACAAGGATTGTTATTCGGTTTGGGGATGGGATACAACATGTTAATTGGTTGGGAAACCCTCAATAGCCTATAAACTCTGTTGAATTCCTTGCAAATTTTTATTTTTTGCAACTTTTGGAGGTAAACACGAGATTTTTAGTTTACAGCTAGCGTATGTACGCAGGTTGTCTATCATGTAGCAAGCCTATGTACATGGGAAATAGTGTAGCAGGGAGCATACATGCTCCAAAAAATGGTTTTTTAAATAGAGTTCCTTAGTAGTGATTTGGAAAATTATGCAAGTAGAAAGGCCAATGACATGTATGCATAGGTAGAGAATTTTATGGATATAACAGATGCCCCCTAATGTGTGAGGTCAAAAGAGAAATTGATGGCTGAAATACATTGCAATATCTTTACCAGTGGGAATGCACAAAATCGAGTGAGCCCGGGACCAGAGTTCAGAAGGTGCCATCTACAAAAGAACAATAATCTCTCTGAGGTTGGCATACCCATGCTCGAGATGAACTAATCATGGGTTCCAATCAAATACACTGCAAATCCATGTCATATATAAATTTCTATATAAAGTGTAGCCACGAGCAATACACAACGGATCTACGTCTCAAAATCACTCGATGATACAATATGCATCTTCAAGAAGCATCAACGCATGTGGCAAGACATGAATACTTCATAGCTTGAAAAACAACTTCAAGATCTTCAACAACTGAGGTAGGAGTACAATAGGAGTGTAAGACTCACTACTCTGAGGTCTTCGACATACCGTCGAGGAAAGATTGGAGGATCTCAATCATCAGGCATAGAACTTCATCGATTTTGAATCTGGACTTGACTGGACTCACGAGATGGCCAATTCATGAAATTTAAGAGACAGACTGCAAAATTTCTGACTCAAGTTGGATAAAATTTCCCTTGGAAAAAAGCACGACAGATGATCAGACTCAGGGAACATAAAACTAACATAAGTTTGTGATGTAGGAGGCACTGCAAACTATCCATATGTTTCGAAGAGTAACCAAATAAGGATGACACAAATCTATGTAGCGAGAACAAATTCCTAAGGTCATACTTAGATCCCAATGCTTGGCGAACAAACAAAAGGATGTTCTTTGTCCAAGGGAGAATATCTTGTTGCTGAAAAAAGAATGTATATTTATCGTTCCCTCTTTTTGGAATATTTTTTTTCTTTTTCAATTTTTTTAATCAGCTTGAAAAGAAATAAAAAAATGCTATGTTACAAAGGAGGAATGAGTGTCATGAGCAAGCAAACCAGTTCCAAGCACATGGAACATTCCTCTACAGTTCAAGGTGTCAGATCGTAAAGGCAAAAAGTGTTGCAAGGCTTGCGTATAAGGAATTCTTTAAAGGTTCATTTGAGAGCATCATGGAGCCGACATTAGGCCAAAGACATAAAGATGAGACCCATAATGCGATTATGCATGACACAACAAGACCCCTTCCATATAAATTTTTACAAGCCTAGGGAAGGTAAGCTCAATGGTTTTTTCACATTTAGAGATTCTGAAAAAATGTTAAAGAAGACTTTAGGGAGTACCTTTTTCGCAATTAGTGCAATCGGCTCGAAAAATGGTTAAACTTGCACTAAAGGGATGTCTTTTCAAAATCATTTTAACGAGTGTGACAAAGACAAGATCACTCGGCTATATTTTCAATTTTAAGGAGTATGAAAAGAGCTTAACTATGGACTCACAACCTTTTTCTACGTTTAGTCTCCTTAGCTCGAAAAAGTATAAAATATAACTGAGAAGAACTCTCCCGGTGAGACGAATATCCCAAGGCGTACCTTTTTCCAGAATAATCTACTGGCTGGAAAAAGGCTAAACTCATGCCAAGTAGATGTTCTTCTGGACCAATTTAACAAGTGTGAAGGAACAAGGTCACTCGACGATATTTCCAATTTTAGGGAGTTTGAAAAGAGCATAAATATGGACTCCGAGAGGGTTCCTTTTTCATAAGTAATCTTCAAGGCCCAAAAAAGGTGATAAACCAAAACCAAGGAGAATGTTCCTTTTTTGAAAATTTAGTCCCTCGGGCCTAAAAAAGGGTTAAACTTATGCTTGAGAATACTCTTCTAGCGAACCAAAGTTCCTAGAGCATACCTTTATTCGTAAAATTAGCCATCTGAGCTGAAAAAGGGGTAAACTATAGTCGGACAGATGTGCCTTCAAATTTTAGTTTGGCGAGTGTGAAGGGAAACAATATTGCTCAATAATATTTTCAATTTTAGAAAGTTTGAAAAGGTCTTAAAGAAGATTCCAGGGGGGTTTATTTTCTCAAGTAATCCAGACGAGATCAAAAATAACAAATGCAGTCTCATTGGATGTTGCTTTCAAAATTTAAGCAAGTTTGAAAGACAACAAACCATACTCATTAGGGAGTCTCGTGGGTAAGACCAAGAATGATGATTAGAGAGAAGAACGAGGCTTCAATATGTAATCATGGTAGAAATAAACAAGACTCCCATGCCTATGAAGTACTTCAACATGGGCACCAAATGGAAAACAAGGCTCTAACTAGGATGCCCATGGAAGGAAGGCTCTACCACATAAAGTATGACAAAATTATCAACAAGGAAGGTTAGTGTCACAATTAATTGGGGTCGATCCTAAGGATAAATGAAACAAGAAATGGATAATTTAAAAATGAAATTAGGGAAAATCCTAACCTGTATGCCATTTTCGAGGTCAATACCTGTCAGAACGGATCGATACGATGAACACATGTCAAAGAAACAACTGTCTCCAAGATCCTGCATATAATGCCAATAACACTCATCTAGAAGTTAATAGATGTAATATAGATAGAAACTTCAGAAAATAAGAGGTTCTACTGAATACAAAACTTGAAAACAACAAACCTGGACTATACAATATTTACAAGGTACCGCACAACCTTACAACTCATGCATGATAGTAGTTTAGGTAGAGCTTGCTTCTAGGCTCTCACCAAGAGTCTCTTCGATAATCAACATGGAAAGTGTCCCAAAAGGGAATAAAACACAAAGCACAGTGTAAGTATTCCCACGATATAGAAACCGTAGTCATGGCTTCAAGGATAACCTTATTCAAAGGAAATTTAGAATCCAAGAAATCACACAAACGAGGAGGGTCGACAGTCCCAAAGGGAGAAGTAAACTGACCATATTTGATATGATGATGAAGGTTCTAGCTAGGACTAGAAGAGTCTATCAGTGAAGAATAACAAGCACGAGGGATTGAGGATGTACAAACAGTGAGATCAGACTCAAAAGGAGACTAAAGATCACTCGGGCCAAGAGGGGGAAGCAAGGGCTCCCATGCTCCCATTGGATAACAAAACATATCAATTGTCGAGATCATGTTTCGAGAAGGAAAACATGATTTCACAGATTCCTTCTCAGAAGTAATTGAACGTCGAGGATGAGACAGCACATAATTAACCCGTGGTCGGGTAGAGTCTACACGAACACTCTAGTAACATATAAAGGGGCACTCTGAACTATTGTTGAATTAGGATGATGATTATCATATGCCAACTAGTCGATAGTGACAATGCTTCCATTATGAGGGAAATGCATAACTCAGAAGAGCGTAGACACCATAGTGTTCATAACATATACATAATCATGCCCGAGAAACATATTGAAATCTAACGGTCCTTGCACCACTATAATATCGACAAGGAAAATATTCCCACCTATCGAGATAGGAAAATAAGGAAGAATCCCCAAATATTCACTAGGACGTCTGTCAAAATCCAACAACTCATGTGAAGAAGACATAAGCTCAGAAGAACCCAAATCTTTATGATCCGAGGAAGATAAAATACTTGTGGATGCTCCTTCATCTACAATATATCGGTAATTTTTTTTTTAATTAACTTCAACCCTTATTTTAAATGGTGCAGAATAAGGAAGCTGAGGCTCAACAAGGTCATTCCAATCAAAGGAAACCATCCTGGGACTTGGAGGGGGTGTGATCGAAGTGAGAGGAATGCCCCCTTGTTTTGAAAATATTGGATTGGAAATTCTAAAAACATAGTCGATAGACACATCACTCACCAAAAGAAGAGTGGGATCAATCGAAGATTGCATCGGCATGGCCACTTTAGTAGACTCGACACTCTCCAAGAGAAGAGTGGGATCAACTGAAGATTGCATCAGCGTGACCACTTTGGTAGGCTCGATATTCTATAAGAGAAGAGTGGGATCAATTGAAGATTGCGGCGTGAGCACTTTGGTAGACTCGAAACTCTCCAAGAGAAGAGTGGGATCAACCAAAGATTGCATCGACATGCCCACTTCCTCAACCATTGGCTGAATAGGTTGTGAAGAAACCTCAAAAGACTCAGAATCAAAAGATATTGCAAACAGGGATCACAATCTTCGTGCCTCTCGAAGGCCAGGGAATAAATGAGTAAGGTGATCTCCCTTGCAAAGCTTACAAGGGAAGTTAGGCTTACATCCTATCCATCTAGGTTTCTCAACAGAATCAATGCCCCCAACATGACTAGCAGTGGTTGGTTTCTTGTCCTCAACATGACTCACAGAGGTTGTTGACAACTCTCCAACATGACTAGCATAGGTTGGTTGTTGAACTCTAGTATGACTCGCAGGGACTAGGTTCGTGCCCCCAACATGAATTGTAGTGGTTGGTTGCACATATCCAACATGACTTGGAGAGGTTAGTGATTGATTGATAACATGAATCGCAGAGGATACATACCTATCTCTAATATGACTATCAGTGACTGGACCCTTTCCCCTAGCATGAATTGTAGAGGCTAGGTTTTGGTATTCAACATGACTTGCAGAGGTTGGCAACCTATCTCCAACATGACTCACAAAGGTTGGTGATTTCTTCTTCCTATTCTTCCTCTTTTTGTTTTGTTTAGACTTCCGGTTACTAGTAACTAGACTTTAACTAGAGAAGACAGAAGGAGGAGGAGAATACTTTGTTGACGAAGGAACATCAACACGATTCCCATGACATAAGTTGCTTAACTGAGAAGCATCAAGAGCATTCAAGACATTTGGAATGGTACCCAACCAAACCGGTAATCCCACATTCAGCCCAGGAATGTACAAAGTGGCCATAAAAGGGACACCAACGTTTGTAAAGAAAGGAAAAGCACAAGAATCCCCTTGCAAAAGGGTTCCTTGGTTGGTATCACCAGAAATTTTTCCATGAATATCTTATGCACAGGTTATTCCCTTGCAAGATCATTCAAGCTTGTAAAAGTCTCACACACTGACTATGGTAGATCAGTGGTATAAAAAAAAACCTCTATAAAGAGGTGGCTCCATGTTTTTAATTGGAATACCAAAAGATCATCACGACCAACAAAGTGGGCAGTCTACCACCTTAGGTCAAATATCCTAAGTAATGACTGACTAACTCACTATGGAAAACTAGGGAGCATAGAGGACACCAATAAGAAGAAAATCCTAAAAAGATACAATCCAAACAAACTACCCTTATGAATTCTTTTGACCTAGGGAGATGAAGTCTTGATCGTCCAAAGCATTCACAAAGGAAAACAACTGGCCAGGAGAAGCACTTAACTAGACCTTTGACCGATGGTCCCTTTGGGTGTTTCCCATAGAGTATAGAGTCTGCCTCAGGTAACGTGATACACCCCTTGTAGTCACATGTGTGTCAACCTATATAATGGAAACCAGGCCACCAACCTATAATCAACAACCAGGGGGGTATAGTCGACAACTGGGAGAGTTTATGGGAAAGGTAACTAAGCCCAAATATCCTTGTGAGGCTTGAAATGCAATAGGGATAGAATCACTCTTAGAGTACCTTGGATGGATCCAACTGTCTCAGAGGTCTGACAAAATTTGGGCCAGTAACGCTACAAGATTCACCCCCAATACACACTCTCCCAAACATTTTGTCAGTATCAGGAGTGGATATCTCTATCACCATCCTCCACGCGACCTCGTGTTTGACTCTTGTGTGAGAGGAGCTTCCCGGATTGAGTAATTACAAAGTGGTTTTTTCACAACCTAGCACAGAAACCTAAGTTAATTTTTGGTTGGCCTTGGAGAGTTTACCTCTCCACACCTAATCCAAGGCCCTAGACTAAGCTATTGGTAAACCCTAGAAAAAGTGTTACTAATAAATTTTAGATTAGCGCGTTCGTTTTAGGGGATTTTCTTACTCAAGGAACGAAAGTGAAACTGATGTTTTTTTAGAATCTTGAAAAAATGAAACTTATAAGAACACTGGAAAATAAAACTTTACACTAATCCTTCAAATGAAAAGAGTTTCAGGGAAGAAAAAGCATGAACAATCCTCCAAATTAAAAAATGCAATCTTTTCTTCTTTCCATGCAAAATGCACAATGCAACTTTCGAGTGAAACAAAAGAGAAAATGAAAGGATTTTATTTCTTATTTTTTCTTTTGAAATGCTTTCAATATGAGAAGAAAACACAACCCTATGCTAATTTCTTTTTCTTTTTCAAATAAAATGCAAATTAATGCAAAGAAAGAAAGAAACCTAAAAAACCAGGCTTTTTTTTTATATTTTATTCCAATCAAAGTAAAACTAACAAAATATCCTAAAATAAACTGATGAATATACGATTCATGGCCGCCCCGCCCCCCCGACCATGAGGGGGAATTTTTTTTCAAAATGCAACTCATTTTTCTTCAAAATTCAAGCCAAAAATAAGCCAAAAAAACTAGGAAACACAGAGAGACAAAATGATTATTTATTTTTGTTTCTTCAAAGAAAAGACAACAAAAAGAGAAAATAGAACCCAAGATTGATAGAGACCCTAGGCCAATTGCTTAAATGCAAGGATTCAAAAAGAAACCAAAGGAGGATCTAAAAGTTGAAAGTTCACTCTAAACCTCTAAGACAAACAAAAGAAAATTAGGAAACAAGTTGAAAATGAATCTTTAACCCAAGCTAAGGAAAAACAAAAGACTCTGTAAGGTCCAAGAAAGTCCTGGGAAGCCTAAATCTCCTGTCAGGAAAGAGGAAAAAAATTTCTTTTTAAAAACACTTTCAAGACACAAAGACATGGATTGTTGCACCAGCATCATGCATATGTATGCGGGCTGAGCCAAAGCAAAGAGGGTACACCTTTGAGTTTTTTCAGAAAAGAAAAAATACTAGGTAGACTGATTGGGCATGGAAAGTTGGTAGGCACCTTGTAGGTGACCATAGACCCTTAAAAGACTCAGTGAACTTGATAAAAACTGAAAAGGAAATAAAGAAGCCAATTAAAACAAAAAACCTCCCTCTAAAACCCTAGAGATATTCCCCAATGGAGTCACCAATTCTACTAGCGGGAAAAATCCCCCTATTACTATAAAAGGGTCAAAGTATAGGTAGAGCTATGATCTCCCTTAAAATACAATCTAATTCCTAAACTTACCTCAAAAAATCCAAATAGATGAACAAAAAGAGATAGTAAAGTAGGTCAGAAGTAGTACCTTTAGTCCAACGTTCGATGTAGACCACCTCCATCTTTGTAGCTCCTAGGCTGCGAGTCTCCTCCCAAAGTTGACCTGCAATAAAAATTAGGAAAAAAATGCTACAAATATTCTATCTCTACTCATCAATATTAGGGTTAGATATAAACCATTATGCATGAATCAAATGAAAAAAATAAAGAGATCATTTGGGACAGGAAAAAGATTCTTTTTGTCAAATCCAAAGATCGAAAATTACAACCTTTGTACACCAACACTCCTACAAACCTAGTCCAGGATCCTATCAATTTTGTTCCAAGTGCACTATTCCAATGCTTTCTCTCACAATCAACTGATCACTTCAAGGGAAGGGAAGGGATTGTATAGGGGAAAAGGCTAGAGAGGGAATACTGAGGAAAAAACTCAAAAGGGGATGCAAATACTTGGGAAAGGAGGGAAAAGGGATTTGGGAAGAGTTTCATTGTTCTAATTCTTGATATGGGAATGGGATCCCAAGACCTCCTTTATATGAAAAAAGGATAGTTATTTGGTTTGGGGATGGGCTACAACAGGTGAATTGGTTGGAAAACCCTCAATATCCCATAAACTTTGTCGAATTCCTTCCAACTTTTTATTTTTTTCAACTTTTGGAGATAAACAAGAGTTATTTAGTATGCAGATAACATATGTATGAGGGCTGTCTAGCATGCAAAAAGCATATGTATGTGGGCAGTAGTGCAACAGGGTGCGTACATGCCCCAAAAAATAGTTTGCCCCCAAAAATAGTTTTTTAAATAGAGTTCCTCAGTAGTGATTTGGCAAATTATGCAAGTAGAAAGGCCAATGCCATGTATGCATAGGTAGAGCATTTTAGGGCTATAACACTTCTAACTAAATTTACCCAAATTCCTTCTTTTAGGGATAACCCACTTCTAACCACTTGTCCACTTACAACCACTTTATCCACAAATAGTAAATTCTCCACTTATAGTTGCAATTAAATTATTTTTAACTATTTTCTTATTGTAACAACTTAACCCATGATTAACTCCTAGTTTCACCCACTTTGACTAGTCAACTTCTTCTAGGAGATTCTATAATAATTTTACTTCTTTAACCTTCTAGGGGCTTCTAGATAACTCATGAGGGTTCTCCAAATTCGCATGGCCATAAATCTCTAACCGTGAGGAGTTATGTAAAGTTCCACATATCACCATAAATTGAATGGCATGTACTATCAATATAGAATAGTATTATCTGCAAATATATTGATATTCATAACTTTATACCTCAAAAAAACTTGAGTCCCTTAACCATATTGTTGGATATTGTTGGGGCTACCATATCTTGCTACTGGAATTGCTTCAAGGGTTGACATCAATGAAAACCAACCCAAATAATCAACAATATCTCCCTTTGGAATTGATGGAAACACTCTTTTGAAACATTGGATTCATATCACTCATTCTCCCCCTGTGACCATCACTCCCCCTAGAATCATGCATTTGTGCTCTCTCTCCAAGAATCTAACTCTCTATCCATGCATATGATAAATCTCTCCCCCTTTGACATCAATGAAAAAGGTAACTTCCTATCGTGGATGCTCCCCCTAACTGAACTCTACCCAAATTGAACTATCCTTTGTATGGTGCTTCCTCATGTAAATGTAGGACATATAAAAATATAATTCAAAATTCATTGTGGGGTAGAAACTATGCCAAGTTTCTGACGAAGATACTCAAAGGATTCCCTTGGAATTGGTTTTGTAAAGATATATGCAATTTGTTCTTTGGTGCCAACATAATCAACTTGAATTTTCTTCTCTGCAACTTGTTCCCATAGAAAATGATACTTGATTCTTTGAGATACTGATGGCACTTGTATTATCACAATATATCGGAATGGGCTCATCATACTCAACCTGTATATCTGTTAAAGTTTGTTTCATCCATAGAACCTGTGTACAACATGTTGCTGCTAAAGTATACTCATCTTCAGTCGTAGACAATGATACTGATGATTATTTCTTGCTTATCTAAGATACTAAACTCTCACCCAAGTAGAATGGTGCTCCACTTGTACTTATTTGGTCATCAATGCAACTTGCCCAATCTCCATCTGTGTAGGAAATAAGTGATAGATATTTTCCTTTTAGATACCATAATCCAAACTCTTATATACCTTTGAGATATTTGAATATCCTATTTACTGCTAGAAGATGTGATTCATTTAGTGCTGCTTGAAATCGTACCACCTGTCCAAGTGCCTGCATTACATCGGTTTGGATGTTGTCACATAAAGTAAGTTTCCAACCATTGACATGTACTACCTCTGCTATGTATCCTTTAAATTATCATCTTTACTTAACTTGCAACTGGTTTGCATAGGAGTATTGATTGTTTTTCAATCTTCCATTCCGAACCTCTTTATCAATTCTCTTATATAATTGGTTTGAGAAATAAAAATTCCTTGGTTGCTTTGACATATTTGAAGACCCAAAAAGAAGGATAATTCTCCAAGTAATGACATTTCAAATTCATTTTTCACATCCTTTGAAAATTTCTTGCTCATCCTGTCATCATCACTTCCAAAGGTAATATCATCGAAATAAACTTCAATTAACAAAATACTATCTTGATTTACCTTGATGTAGAGGTTGTTGTTTGCATTTCCTTTCCTGAACCCTTGCTGCTATAAATATATGTCCATTATGGAATACCATGTTATGAGGACCTGTTTGAGACCATACAAGGCCTTCTTCAACCTGCAAACATAATTTTCATTCTCTGACAACTGAAATCCTTATGGTTTCTCAATGTAGACTTATTCTTTTATATCCCCATTCAGGAAGGTTGATTTCACATCCATATGATACACTTTAATATTCTTGGAGCATGCACAAGTGAGGATTAATCTGATTGCTTCCATTCTAGCAATTGGGGCAAACGTCTCTTCAAATTAAATACCTTCAACCTGATCATATCCTTTACGTAATAATCTAGCTTTGTTCCTGGTAACATGTCCATCTTCATTCAATTTGTTTCTAAACACCCACTTTGTGTCGATCACATTCTTGTACCTTGGCCTTGGAACCAATTCCCAAGTGTCATTATTCTCTATGTGATCCAATTCTTCATCCATGGATTTAATCCAGAATTCATACTTTCTGGATTCTTCAAAGTCGTGTGGCTCAATCGAGGATAAGAGTGCTAGGTGAAATTGTTCTGGTGAATAAATTCTTCTTCTAGTCTCAACTTCTACATATTTGTTCCCGATAATATGATCTGATGGATGATTCTTATGTATTCGTTTTCTAGGTCTCTTTGTAGGTGATTTCTATTCTTTCTCTTCTACTTCTAACTGATCTTCCTCATCTTCCCCTTCTGCTACTTCTTCATCCTTTTCTTCTTATTCGTGAACCTGTTCCATTGAATCCTTTTCTTCTTCCTTTATTTTCCATCCATTGGTCTCATCAACCATCACATTGATTCTTTCCACAACTTTGTTGAGCCTTAGATTGAAAAATTTGTATGCTTTCCTGGTGCTCGAATATCCAACAAGTATTCCTTTGTCCACACAAGAATCGAACTTTCCCATTCTGCCATCTTCTCTTTTGATGTAGCATTTGCTTCGAAAAACTTTTAAATGTTTCACATTCGTTGATCTTCCTTTCCATAACTCGTAGGGAGTTTTATCACCGTTGCTTTTGAGAATTACTCTGTTTTGAATGTGAATTGTTGTATGCGCTACATGTGCCCAAAGACGTCTTTCAACTTGGAATCCATTAACATAGTTCGAGCCATTTTCTGTGTTGTCATGTTCTTCCTTTCAACAAATCCATTATGTTGAGGTGTCCTAGCAACAAAGAATTTCCTTTATATTCCATGCTTGCTGAAGAAGTACATAATTTTTTTTGAAGTAAACTCTCCTCCATTATCAGATATCAAACATTTGATTTTTGAATTCATTCATTTTCAACCATTTCCTTTTATATATTGAAGTTCTTGAATTCTTATGACTTCTTCTTGAGAAAACAAACTACAATCATCCTTGTATAATCATCAACCAATAACATAAAATATTTCTCACCTTTTAAACCCTTTGTTCTAGTTGTTCCAACTAGATCAATATGCACAATTTCCAATGGTCTTATTGTGGAGTATTCCTTTGATTTGAATTTGGTCTTTATTTGCTTTCCTTGTTGACAATGCTTGCATAAGGTGTTGGTTGGCTTAGTGATTTGGGGCATTTATCTGACTACCTCCTTTTTGCTGACTTTTACAAGGTTGTCAAAGTTTATGTGACCCATTCTTCCGTGGCATAGCCAAACTTCATCTTCCTTTCCTATACAACACTTTTCATTTCCAATTTCACTTAATACATATATGTTTCTTGAAGTTCTTACAACTGTTGCAACCAATCTGCCTGAACTTACTTTTCTTATCTCACACTTATATGAATCAAACACAAGTTTGTGACCTTGGTCAAACATTTGAATTACACTTAGAAGATTGTGTTTCATATATTCCACTAGTAGAACATTTTTTTCCATGGTATCGTTGTTTCCAATTTTGATTGTTCGTCTTCCAATGATTCTATCTGAGTCGTCATTTCCAAAGGAGACCGATTCATCTCTTTCCTTTCTCAAGGCTAGAAACCTGTCCTCATCACCTGTTATGTTCTTTGAGAAACCACTCTCAACATACCAACCACGTTTCTTTTGTTTAGCTTGTAGAGCAAGTGTCCATTCTTCATTGTTGAACTGATTTTGCTTTCTTATCCATATTCTTTGAGGTTCTTATCTGTGACTGTTGTTATTCTTTTTTTATTATGTTGTGATTCTCTTCGAGGAACTGGCATTGTACAATATTTGGACAATATGTCCAAATTTGTTGAACTTGTATCATTCCATCTCAATACTCAAGTATTCAAACATGTTGTAGCTTATGTTCTATGTTTCACTTGACCTTTTTGAATAATCATTTTGTGCATAACTTTCATGGTTGTATATGTTCCTATTATTAGCTCTACAATGAACAACCTTATGCTCAAAATTGTTACATGAATAACATAAACCAAGAAATACAGTTTGATACCTATGAATTGTAGATCTTATAAAATGAGTTACTCTTATGAACCCTTCTTCTTCTTGAGACCTTCTTGTTTCTAACTGTCGCTGATTTTGAAATTTGAATCTTCAGGGTGGAGACGTGTCTCTGTGATCTTCCTTGTAAAACTTCTTGTCTCCTCTAACTATCTTTGCATAGCTTCTTGGTTGTGTTTCTTGATCTATTATTTTGGAGCTTGATCCATTTTTTATCTGGTTGTATCCTAGTCCAAACTTATCATGATTTGGCCTTTGACTACTAATAATATCGTCCAAAAATTTTGAGTTGTTCTGCATGTTTTTCTTTTGAAGGTCTTTTCTCAATGTGACAATCTCTGCTTCCAAACTTCCAATGATATTGTATTTTTCTTCCAACCGTTCTTTGAGTGCTTCTTCAATTTTTTTGTCTTCTTCAACTTGGATTTTTAATTTAGTGATCATCTGTTCTAGTTCTTCAGAGTTTGAATTTTGAGTTTCCTCTTTTCTTTTTAGTTCTTCTTGTAGTAACTTGTTTTTCTTCTTTTCCTTTTTTTATAACTTATATGGCACTCAATAGTTCTTCTATGTAGTCAACTTCTACCTCTTAATATTCTTATTCGGTGCATTCTTCATCATAATCTTCTACTTCCATGAATAGAACCCTTTCTATATCACTTTCACTAACTTCATCTTCGTCTGATGAGGTGTTGTCTTCTTTGGTGCAAAATATTTTCTTGAGAAATTTCTTTTTGGTTCTTTTGCATTTTTATATTTGTTTGTTATTTGAATAATCTTCTTCATTACTTTTATTTTTCTTATGGGGAAACTTGTTAGTGAAATGACCAATACCATCACAATTAAAAAAAATCAATGGAATCTTACCTCTATATTTGTCGTTGGTTCCCTTTTTCAATCTTCTGATGAAGTAAGATACTTCTTCATCGTCTTCTGAGATGTCACTGTTGCTTCTATTTGACTTACCTTTTTCTTTGACTTCTTGGATGCTTTGAATGCTAATTATTTTGTAACTGGATTCTCCTATTCAGTTCTCATTTCATATGTCGTGAATATTCCATGTAGCGCATCCATGCTTATTGAATCCAGATCTGTTCTTTCTTCTAGTGCTGATATTTTAGGATCAAATCTCATTGGAAGATATCTTAGTGCCTTTTGAAAAATTATAGATTCATCAACATCTTCTCCCAATCCTATAATTGCATTCTTTGTTTCATCAACTCGTAAAAACTAAGCTATAATATTCTCATCTTCCTTCATCTTCAACTATTCAAATTGACCTTTGTAAGTTTGAAGCTTTTCTACCTTGACTTTTGCGTCTCCTTCATAAACATTCTGAATTTTATCCCAAATCTCCTTTGCGAAGATGCAATGCATAACTTTGACATATATTGAATCAACTAGACCATTCAAGAGTGCATTTTTGGCTTTTGAATTATTTAGACTGGGTTTCCTTCCATTTTCATTTGTTGGAGGAATGGAATGTTCTTTATATCCATATACAACTAATTTCCAAACCTCAAATCCATGTGCTTGTACATATGTTTTCATCCTTCTTCTCCAGAATGCATAGTTTTTTCCATCAAACTATGGTATTCCATTTTTATACATATTGTTTCTCTCCATGATCTACCTTTCAGGGGTTAAAGTGATTTATGAAGGAACCTGCTTTGATACCAATTGTTGGATTACTGAGAGTGGGGGGGAAGGGGGTGAATCAGTAATAGAGAAATTTAATCCTTGTTAACCAAAATATATAAGTTTTGTTTACCTTTATGATCAATTTACCATTATCATTCAACAAGTGTAGAATAAATGAACCATGAACAATAAACAATCATACACATACATAGTACACCAATATTTTTATGTGGAAGCCCAATGTGGGAGAAAACCACATACTGATTTTTATTATATGTATTTAAGAATTACATTCATTAGAAGCACCAACTTCCCTTTTTCTCTAGCTGCAACTGGAAGAAGGCTCCAACCCCCTATATTTTCAGGCTATAACCTGAGGGAATCTCCAACTCCCCAACTCTCTAGATACAACCAGAAGGAGGCTACAACCCCCTATGTTCTCCGGCTACAAACGAAATGTGACCACAACCACCTATCCATTCCCCATCCAACTACCATGAAATATAAGTGTCAAATGATGAAACCACTACCACACTGTCACTATGATATATACCACTATAAACATGTACTAGTATGTGCCAACCACCTGTAACCAACTTGTACCAATAGCCTATAATCAACTTGTACCAGAATTCAGCCTATACCGACCAAAATCAAAAGGTACGTGACCTGTTTATGCTGCAACTCACATATATATGTGACCTGTCTATATTGTAGCTTGTGTATGTATGAAAATTGTCTATACTACAACCTGCGTACACCTTCAGAAAGCTAGGGTTTTCACCTTTCTGAACTTAGACTCTTTATTGCCTCTCTCACATCAACCTGTAACCTGTCACTGTGTCTAATATGTAGATGTTCCTTATGCATGCATCATGATACATATCCCTTAACCAAGTGCATCTATGTCTCTCTAGTCATGTGCCATACATGTGTATACAATAATGAACAAGTGTAATAACCCTCACATGGACTAGACATCAAAGCCTCTCTGATATGCAGCCTAAAACTAAACCAACAAATTCAGAAACACAACACAACCAACATCCCTCAACTATGTACCACAAAAACCCTTAACCATGTACAAAGAATTAGAATATATGCCTCAACACTCAAACCAACAAGGTGTACCAATGATAATTACCAGACATACCAACACTATATTTTTGTAGATCTAGCTCATACAATAAGTGCCATACAACCAAAAACCTCTCCATGGAAAATCCTTAATATCCCATAACCATATCTCATGTAGACAACAATATCCAACTACACATAAGAATATGACATACCTTTTGAACCTGTAGATAGATCTATTGTACCTGATCACTTTAGACCTTCCTGGGAACTTGCTTTCAGACTATGAGAACCTATCACTCTTAGAAACTCAATATTTCATGGATTTTCCCAATTGTATGTGCCCTCCTTCACTGTCAGGCCACGCATGTATGCGACCTCTTCCACTGCATCCCACGCACAACTAAAAAACTAGTTTTTTTTTTTTCATTATTTCCGCAACTCTGAAAATTTCACCGTCAACCCTTCTTGCTTCCACAAACTTGCGTAACTTTAGATGTATCAATGAGTAMCTACAATAAACCTTACAAAATAATATATATTCAATGTGCTCAACAGGTGCTAATAGGAGACCCTTTCTCTCTTATTTATACTCTCCAAGTAGCTTCCTCAAGGGGTTACCTTCTAACTAACTTTACCCAACTTCCTTCTTCTAGGGATAACTCACTTCTAACCACTTGTCCACTTACAACCACTTTATCCACAAATAGTAAATTCTCCACTTCTAGTTGTAACTAAATTATTCTTAATTATTTTCTTATTACAACAACTTAACCCATGATTAACTACTAGTTTCACCCAATTTAACTAGTCAACTTCTTCTAGGATTTTCTAGAATAATTTGACTTCTTTGACCTTCTAGGGGCTTCTACATAAATCATGAGGGTTCTCCAACTTCACATGGACATAAATCTATAACTGTGAGGACTTATGTGATGTTACACATATCACCAAAAATGGCATGACATGTACTATCCATCTAGAATAGTCTTACCTACAAATATACTGAGATTCATACCCTTATACCTCATACAAACTTGAGTCCCTTAACCATACTATTGGATATTGTTGGTGCTACCATACTTGCTTCAAGGGTTGACATCAATGAAAACCAACCCAATTAATCAACAATCGGTTCCCAAATGGAATGTATTATCCATAAACATTTAATCCACTGTGGATGTTGTGAACAAGTGTTGAAGAACACATAAATGAGTATATTTGGAAAGACGATCCACTACCACCATGATGACTAACTTATTTCCTGATTTTGGTAATCCAATAAATAAATCCACAGAAATATCCATCCAAATAATAGGTGGAAGAGGAAGTGGTTGGAGTGTACCAGGAGGTTTGATAGTCTTTCCCTTATTGCGTTGACATGTATCACATCCGGCCACAAAGGTGTGGATGCCCTATTTCATATCTTCTTAGAAGAAATATCATTTGAACCGTTCATAAGTTTTGGTAAATCTTGAGTGATCCACTATAGGTGAAACATGAAGCACAAAGAGAACCTTGGATTGAAGGGTTGGCTGTTTTCTTAAATACAAGGGACCTTTATAGTGAAACTCTTTATTGTTCCAAGAGTACCCTAGAGAAACTTGGGGATCTTTTTGAAGTTTTTGGATTAGGATAGAAATTATGGGGTCTTGAAACCATTCCTGTTGAACATCCTAAATCCAGTCGATGACGATGAATGAGAGGGAAAAGAGAGGCCCTTCTTCTTCATATTTCCCGGAAAGAGAATCAACCACCACATTTTATTTTCCCTTCTTGTAAACAATCTCATAATCATATCCAGACAACTTGTTCACCCATTTTTTTTTTGTTTCGGGGATGAAATACGTTGTTCCAAGAAGTACTTGAGGATTTTATGATCCATTTTAATTTGGAAACATTGTCCCAATAGATAAGGGTGCCATAGATCCACTGCATGCAAAATAACCAACATTTCCTTTTCATAAATCGATTGGCCCAAATGTTAGTCCGGCAATTGTTTGCTAGTGAAAGCCAAAGGTCATCCATCTTGCATGAGGACTGCCATGATTCCTCTCCCTAATGCATCACATTCCATAACAAAGGTCTTGGTGAAGTTAGGTAGGTCCAGTATAGGAGCAGTTCACATAGCTTCTTTCAAGGCTTGGAAGGATTGGTCAGTTGCTGGAGTCCAACTAAAAGCATTGTTTTTAATGAGAGTTATGAGAGGGGTTGCAATTTTTCAATAATTCTGAACAAACTTGCAATAAGAGTATGTTAAACCCAGGAAACCACTTAAACTTTTAAGATTTTTAGGGCCAGGCCAATTATGCATAGATTCAATTTTATTAGGATCCACCCTTACACCATCCTTTCCAACAATATGACCCAGGTACTCAACTTCAGAGGAGCCAAAAGTACATTTAGACTATTTGAGGAAAATTTGGAGCTTGGAGATGAGATGGAGAAATTGATCTACATGGGTTAGGTGGGCAGGCCACGTTTTACTATATATGACAATATCATCAAAGAAAAATACCACATAATGGTGGAGGAAAGGATGAAAGACATGATTAATGAGAGTTTGAAAAGTGGAGGGGGAATTACACAGACCAAAAGGCATGACCAAGAACTCATAGCGGCCCTCATGAGTGTGAAATATAGTGTTGGGGATGTCTTCCTCTTCCATACATATCTAGTGTTAGCCTGAACGAAGGTAAACTTTGGTAAAGTATTGAGTCCCACTAATTTCATCGAGAAGGTCATGGATGATGGGAATGGGAAATTTGTCCTTGATGGTAAGTTTGTTAAGGGAATGAAAATCAGGACACATGTGCCAAGTTCCTTCCTTCTTGAGGACCATGACAATAGGGGAAGAATAGGGGTTGGTACTAGGACGGATAACACCCGCTGCTAACAATTCTTGGACAATTTTCTCAATTTCATTTTTTTGAGAAAAGGGATGAAAATAAGGGTGAATATTGGGAGGAAGACTGCCCAGTATTAAAGGAATGGAATGGTCACGGTCTCCATGAAAGGGGGAAAGGCCCTAGGGAGTTTGGAAAACAATGGTATGGAGGGAAATGATATATTGAAGGTCGGGGTGTATCAAGGGTGTCTCAATTGTTTGAATGGAATGGAGTGGGGCAATGATGTCAGAATGACCTTTTTTGAGTAACTTTTCCATGCGGTGGAAATTGATGATCTCCGAAGACCCTGCATTAATGCCTTGGAATTTGCACTGTTGTAATTCTTGTTGGAATTGAATGGTTAAATTCTTAAAATCCATCGTGATGGGGCCAAGAGTATAACCATTCAACACCAAGAACAATGTCACAACAACCCATGCCAATAGAAAACTTGTGAGATTTCAGGTTATACTGACCAATTTGTAGGTTGATATTTTTACAACGCCTCCCACATTTCATGGAACCACAATTGGAAATCATGATTTGAAAATTGTTGATAGCACATATATAGCAATTGATTTCTTGAGAAAGGTGGCGATGAATGAAATTATGAGTGCTTCCACTGTCAACTAGGATGATGAATTTATTGTTCTTAATGTAACCAATCAGTTTGACGGTTTAGGGAGCAGAAAAAATAGTGAGATCATTCAACAAAATAAGTGGTTCAACTTTAGGAGGATCAAAGTGTTGGTTGTGCAGCCTGATTATCTTCCTGATTCAGAGGTTTGTTTTAGTCATGTTTGGATCCCATTTCCTGATGGGGAGTGTGGGGGGATTCCCCCCCCACTATTGTAGTTAGGGGTTTCCATGTGGAGAGGAGAAAATTAATGGATCCTCCCTAGCAGGGGATTCAGGGGCATCACCCCCGAAGAAAAATTTTGGGAAAAATTTGCCTTGTAAAATATTGTAGAGAGATCTTTCAGATTGTCCACAGTTAGAGCCATTCTAAACGATGTTTTGAATTCAAAATTGGATTCATATTGAGAAATACTTGTCAAGGATATGAGTTGTATATGTATCTAATAAATACATGATGTTGGACAAAATTTTAAGCTAAACTTGTCATCTTGAGATGAGAAGCCCCAAAGAGAAACCCCAATTTCCTTTTAAAGAGAACTCTATAAATAAGATAATGTTAGGTTGTGAAATTAAATATTAAGGTTATGCGATTAATAGTAATTAATAAACTAAATTATAATGTTTCTTAAATAAACCCTATAAATATTATTTAGTTATTAACTGTAATAATAATATTAGTATTAATATTGCTCGCAGGGGTGTAGACTGATTGGCAAGTGCCGTGTAAATGGAAGGAAATATGTAAAGGAGGTCTCAAGTTTGATTCTCACCCCGATTTACTTGTGCTCCAAGCTTATGGGCTATGTGGCGCACCTATGGTTATAGTGGTAGCGTACGGGTATCGACCCCATGTCATGCAAGTACGAGAACTGCGAGTTGTCGATTCCCCTAGTAAAAAAAAATAAAAAACATTAGTATTAGTATTAGTATTATAGGTAAAAGATCTAAATTATAATGTAAATTATGTAATAAAACCTAAAAGATCATTTAAATAAGTTATATAAATACTTTAATATGTAATGAGTATGTAGAATCATAGTGAAGTATGTAGTAATATCACAATTTTTTTATTAATCTTATTAGATCTAACTATAAAGTATATTAAAATGATAACTAGTGTAATATAAACCTAGGTCTTAATTTTTAGTAAAAAATGATAGATAGACTATAAAAAGGAAACTAAGGTATTATTAAAAATTAGGGTTTTAATATAATTTTAGTATAATGTTAAGAAACTTCAAGGATGAAGAACCCTAAGAAAATAAAGAAAAAGAAAAGAAAAGAAAAGAAAACTAGATCTATGGAAGGTGTCAAACCTGATCACTCAAACCTGATCTTTTAGGGTCACTGAGTTCATTAATTAAGGGAAGCCAAATGCTACTCGCATCTAAGACACCGTCTATGTTCATATTGTCAGGATGATTGATTATTTCTAGGGCCTCTCTAAAGTGCCTTTTGTAGTAGTGGTATTCTTTAGCAAGGATCTTGGTGTCTTCTTGGCACACATGGTGTTTGGTTTTATAAAATATTGTAATTGTGTAGTCAATTTGGACCATTCATTATAACATCATATATATGATGATAGAATTTATGTTAGGGATTTTTTCCCTAGAAGGAAAACCCTTTTTATGTATGATGGAATTATATTGCGGCTATGTGTGATAACGAATATTGTATTTCGAGAGAGGAGACTGTGAGAGAAAGAAGAGGAAGTTACAACGGGTGTTTTGTAGGTTGTATCCCTTCATTTTTGCTGGATAATAAAAAGGAAGGACCCAAAAATTTATCTGGTGGATGTATCCCACACTGGGTGAACCGCATATATCTATGTTTTATTTCTTCATTTTTTTTTATTTTATTCCTTCGTGATCCTGTTTTTCTAACACAGAGGGTGATGAAAGATTATTTGTTTGGGGTAGCTCAGCTTCAGGAGAAACCTTGACATCTTCATCAGAAAAATTATCTGAAATGGCCATAAAAAGGTTTCTTTTCTTTACACTTGTTCCCTGGAAAATATTTTTCATCACAATTATAGTAGACACCCTTGAGTTTGCATTCAACCATTTCCGCTCGTGTTAATTTTTGGACCTTGATAGGAGTGGCCTGAGAGGCAGGGATGGTGGGTTTAGGGAAGGGAACAAAAGTGTTTTTTCTTCTCTAGGCCAAGATGACCTATTGTTCCTCCTTAGTACATTTAGTTTCTTCCAACCAAGTCTGGAAGAGAGCCATTATGACCTAAGCTCAGATTTCATCCTTGAGGCCACTGATAAAACATTCCCTGAAAAAAGAATTTGTCATGCCTTCCATTCAGCAATATAAGTGCTCAAAGGAAACACTAAAATCTTCCACTATTCCATACTATTTCAATTTTTTCAGATGTCCTAAATGGTGGGTGTCTATGTCAAAGAGTTCATACAACTCAGCAACAAACTGTGACCAAGAAACATACCCTTGACGTGCATTTCTATGCCATTTCCACCATTTACATCATTCCAAATTCAAATATAGAATGTCATAATGAATCTCGATCAACCCATCAGTAATTCCATGTAGGGAGAAATAGTGTTCCATTTGAGTGACCCAGGTTGTTGGATTCGAGCCATCAAATTTGTTCACCTCAATTCTAGGAAGGCGAGGGTCACGAGGTAGGGAGTTGGAATGAGAGTGAAAAGGTTGGTTGAGTCAACATATTCAGTATAGATAGGTGGTTCGGATGGGGAAGGACCCTAGATTTTGTTCATGAATTGTGTGAGAGTGGAATTGACTTCAACAATTTGACTACCTATTTTGTCTTGGATGTAGTCCATTTTGACATGAATGGAAGGAATGTCAGTATTCACTTGGACTTGAAGGGCAGTAATGTCATTATTTAGTTTTGATTGGTTTCTTCTTGGTGGGTGGGAGACATGAGGGGAAGAGGGGTGGGTCCACGAAAAAAAGGCAGATAATCGATATATGCCATTACAATCAGGGAAATGAGAGAAAACCAATGGGACAAGTGGGAAATAAAGGTGTCGAGAAGGGTATGGGTCCACATGGTAAAGAAAAGGGTTAAAAATGATAGGTATCACAATCACCACGACAAAAATGAGAATTTAATGAGATAGGTATAAAATAAGGGTGTGGGAAGGAACCATACTTTGTTTTCCTGTGGATTTATACTCCAACCTGAATAACATTGTAGTGTCGAAATGCCCAAATTCTTAACAAAACAAATGTGTAGTAATTTCGTAACCAGAATGCAAGAGGCAAGGTTGCACAGAAAAAATATCCTTTATGTTCTTTGATATATGTGCAGTTTCAAACAGTAGTAGTTAGACCAATATCTCAGAGCACCAACTAAGGAGGCTCGACCATACCCTTAGCCATACTACTTGATTACCCATGTATTAGAGAGTATCTTCCTGAGTGTTGTTCTCGATGGCACTATATAAGTTAGGTGGCCAATCGATTGATCTAGGTATGGTTTTAGGAGACCTATGGGACTCCTTATATACATGTCGGTACATGGGAGTGATGGTCATGTATAGAATTTGTCTGATGTGATACTACTCGAGGGGTACCTATAGGGGTTACAAAGGTTTCCAAAAATGGAAAAAAAATTGGTTTCTAGGAAATTCTGTGAAATCGTCTGCATTGCCTATGTGTATTCTTCCCCACCACAGGTTTAACGACTGAATGATATATATTTTTTCTTTAAAGACGCCGACAGTACACGTCTCTACCCTCGGAAAAAAAATTGTACCCACAATTCCTGCCAAGGAAAGTGCTCTAATACCACTTGTAAGGTACCATATGTAATATAATGTGTAGCAACATGAATATTTATAAATTATCAATGAAACAACAAAATATTGAGAAGAGAAACACCATAAATAATACCTTTATTCAAAGAAAGCAGTGTTCACTTGCCTCTTGGAGGGGGCAACCTCCAATAGAGAATATCTCTATTACAATAATTCTCAAGACAATATTTCTCATGCCTCCTACTCTTATTTATACTAATTTTATCTCCTAAAGAACATTGTAGAGGAATATATTTCTAGAAGTGGAAGCTTATATTAGGTCTTCTTACATTTACTTGTTCACATTTATTAAATATGATTTACTAACTATGTCAGTCTTTATTACATGGAAAATATGTTTAGGCCTTATTAACTAATGTCGACCTTTATTACATGGACAATATATTATTCTATCTACATGAGGGGTTAGGTCCCTAACATGGGGGGATATACATTAGATAGAGAAAGATATTCTTTACAATTATGAATTATGAGTATCTTGTTTCAAAGATAGGAGTAGAAACCTTCTCACTGGAGATGAATAGGGTATCCTCAATAATCAATGTTTATGGACCTTATGAATATAGGGTTCAATTCTAGCAATCATTTCTTTCAAATGATTTTCTTAAAATTGAAAGGGTGATAATAGAATGACATATCAAATTTACAATTCATAAATCCAAAATTTGGGGACCAACAACTAGGGTTGATCCAATAGTTAGATTTTCAATTCACAAATTCAAGGAGGTAGGTTTGGTTGATGTATGACCCAATAATATTGTGGTTACATGGTGAAATAAAAAATAAGGTGCTAATGCAATTTCCAAAATGATTGGTATGATTGCAGTGTTAGAGAACATCATGTTTAACAAATAAAGAATTAGATATTCTATAGATTCAGGGGGAGAATCTAATAATCTCCTAATCATATTCCACACACAAAAAATAAGATAACAATCCTACCAATCCATTAAAAATTTAATCTTTCATTCCTTAAGGATTAGGATTTTATTGAGTTGGTTAAAGATAGATGGAAAATATCTAATGGGACCATGAGAGACTTTGTTAGTTTTCAGTTTGCAGTCAATCTAAAAAACATCAAGATGATGGCAAGTACATGGACCTACAACAAATATAAAATATGGATTATAACTTAGTGTCCATGGAAAGATAAATTTCATATTTCCTTTCCAATGAAAAAAATGGAGTGTTTTGAGAAGATTCCAAACCCCACTTAAGGGATTTAGAAAAAACTAGGACGAAACTATTGTTAGAAAAAGAGTCTTAATGGAACATTAAGAGAAATGCCATTTGGCTAGATAGTGGGGATGAAAACTCTAAGTAATTTCACAATTTAAGTTTATAATCATAGGAAAAATAATAACACAATATGGGATATGCCAAATAGGCTAATGGAATTAAAGTTGGAAAGTTTCAAGAAATTGTAGAATTGGGGGTTTCACATTTCCAAAACCAATATAAAGCAAATGAAATGGATAATTTTGTAGAAATTTTGAAGCTTTCCACCTACTTTCATAGATGTTTGTTAGTGAAAAAATCCAATGATTTGTTGATAGAATATGTTTCAAAGGAGGAATTAAAAACTATCTTGTCTTCTTTCAAGTAGGGAAAAATCTCAAGCGTTGATGGATGGACAATTGAGTTTTTTATTGGGTTTTCTAAATTGGTAGAAGAAGACCAACTAAGGGTTAGGAGTTCACAAATAAGATAAATATCCCAGGTTCTTTTAACTCTATGTTCATATATATTATCCCAAAGTAGGACAATCCATCACCATTTCATGACTTCAGGCCCATTTAACTCTATAATTGTATTTTTTTAGGAACAATATCTTAAGAGAAGGTTGGGTTTTGTAGCGTATCCATCTCCCAGTTGGGTCACGTCACAGTTAAAATTACCCAATAAAAATTTCTAATACTAAATATAAATGCGGAAGTAACCCACAACATGGCATTCAAGTTCATTCAGTTGTCCATACTCAATAAAATGTCAATATAATTATTCTTTATTGTACACAGTAGAAACTAAATACATACAACATTATTCAACCACCTGAATAAATAATTAAATGAGTTTTTCTACTCACAACAAGCAACATTACCCAAGATAACTCAGAGTATATGCACAAAAAAATATATATCATCATTTAACACATTAAACATAACATATAAGAACACTTATCTTATAAAATGTGCAACCTACTAGAGAGGAAAGATGTTCCTCCCAAACATAGCCTTGTTGTTTCAATTCTCAACATAAAGACACCCCCAAGATGGGGATATGATTCCTCAAGAGAAGGTGATCCCTAAGGCTGGATAATGTCCCCCTCTCAACATTCAATTCTGACAACTGATTGCAGTGTACCAACTCTCTTCCCATCAACTTGCACAACCCAAGGGATGGAATCCCCCTTCACCACTCACAGTCCCTCAGTCCTTTTCACTTCCCTCGAGGGCTTCTAACACAGATTGGAAAATAATTTTACTTGTTGGGACCTCAAGAATTCTACAGTTGCAACATGAATTCATCCAACAACAAAACACATTCTTCCTTGGTGAATTTTTAGTAGAACGTCACTCCCAAGAACAAAACCTCTTTCTACCCTAGATTAAAACTCCAAACATATCCACAACAACTACCTTCAAGATTCAATGCTCATAACTCCATTGCTGGCCAAAAAACTCCAAGGAAAAGCTGCTCTCCATGCAAAAACGTGAATGCATAATTATGGTCTCCTACCCATACAATTTTCCCTTCTTTCTCTTGATTTATTTACTTGCACTCTTCCCCAATATTATTATACTTATCCCCCATGCTCTCAATAACTATGGGAAGTGACTCTCACACCAACCCTCTTACATGAATTAAATGATTGGGCTCAAGCATACTCAACAACTAATAAAAGGTTCATGGGAAGGATAATTTAGAAGGAAATAAGAAATGCCTTTTGGTTTAATAGATATGGGTAAACTCTCCCCCTTGGACCCCTTCCCTCTCTTGTGGATACATAGACCCCAAATATTCGTCGGTGTCCCTTTGAAATCGAGGATGCATTTTATTCATTATATTCAATTTACACCATTTACATATTACATTGTCTTGGCTCTTGGATATATACTATATTTACAACATACATCACTTGGMTCTTGKCCATATACGTMATCTACAATATACATTGCTATTTTGGGGAACGAAAACAAAGATTCTACATTCCCCTCCCCCTACAAATTGCACTTTCCTCAATGCACATAACCATACAGTTTACACACTGACATATATATAAACATTACATCCAAATATTTGATAATTACGAAACTTAATGAATCACACAACAATTCCATCCAACAACTCCAATTTCTACTCAACCCACACATCGAATGGAAATGAAATCTTAAAGTTGGGGTTCCAAGAACTTCAGCTGCCAAAATGGAGTCTTCATTCACTTATGTACAAATGTACATTTACTTTCTTCAAAATTTTCAAAAAATTGTGTGTATGATTTCCGCATGGATTCCTCGTGCTCCCATGTAGAGTCTATAGGACCGTAACATGTCCATTGAACCTTTACCAAGACATTGTTTCTGTTCCTAAGCACTTTGAATTTCTAGTCTAGGATGCGTACTGGTTTCACCCAGAAATCCCCTTCGTGTTCCACCTAGATCACATTCCAATCAATCACATGATTAGGATCAAGTACATAATTTTTTAATAAAGAAACATGGAACACATTATGAATTCTCATGGATGCAGGTAATGCTAGAATGTATACAACTAGTCCTATCTTTTCTAAGACCTCAAAAGACCCACAATATCTCATTGCCAACTTTGGGCAACTTCCCAATTTCAATGATCTTCTCTTTTCTTTAACTTTTAAAAACACATGCTCCCACACCTTGAATTCTCTATGTGTTCTCTTTTTATCGGCATAGCTCTACTACCAATCTTGTGCAAATTTCAAATTATGCCTGATCTTTACCATCTATTCTTCTATTTTGTTTAACAATTCAGACCCAATCACAAATCTGTCTCTTGGGTTGTCCCAACTTACTGGTGTGCTACATTTTTTCTGCCATATATTGTTTAAAATGGGATCATCTTCAATGATTCTTGATACCCATTATTGTAGGAAAATTCAACTAAATGGATATAGTCTTCCCACCTAGAAGGATTGCCCATTACATACATTCTCAACATATCCTCGATTATCCTATTGATTCTCTATGTCGTCCCATCTGAGTCCCAGTGATATGTTGTACTGAAATTCAAATTTGTCCCAAATCCCTTAAAAAACCCCTTCCAAAAATTGGAAGTGAACTTGAGATCTCGATCTGACACTATTGCCTTAGGCACACCATGTATCTTAGCAATTTCTTTCATGTAAATTTCTGCAATATTGGTCACCTTATGAGTTACTTTTACCATAATGAAATGTGCAGCCTTTGGAAGATTTTCCACCACTACCTTGATGGAATCATGTTTCCTTGCTATCCTAGGAAAATTGGTAATGAAATCAATAGTAACAACTTCCTATTTCCATTCAAGAATGGGAAATGGCTATAGAAATCTCGTTGGATATATGTTCTCAGCCTTTGCCTTCTGACATTCCATGCATCTAGTCAAATAATCAATGACATCTTTCTTTATACCAGGCCAAAAATATTGTCCTCTTACAACTGTAATAGTTTTCTTATATCCTGGGTGTCCAATGTATGACACATTATGCATATCATTCAAAACATAATTTCTCAATTCCCAAGAATTGGGAACATAAAATCTGTTCCGAAATAAGAGGATTCCATCCTCTTCCAGCTTGTAATCCTTATATTTTTGTTGTATATCATTCCACTGTAAACTTTCTTTAAATTGCACACAATGTTGATATGTTTTTACAACCTCTAGAATTCTGTCTTTTAAATCTGTCGTGTACATATTAATGGTTGTAGAATGCATTTTATGCACCTTTCTATTGAGTGCATCAACCAATTTGTTCTCTTTTCCCTTTATGTGCTTGATGTCAAAGTTGTATTCACTAAGAAATTCCAGCCATCTAGATTGTCTAAAATTTAATGTTGGTTGCTCAAACAAGTATATCAGACCACTATGGGTTGTCCTCAATTCAAATTTCCTTCCCATGAGGTAATTCCTCCACATCTTTAAGGCATGTACTATGGATGCCAACTCTAAGTCATGTGTGGCACAATTTATTTCATGTTCCTTCAATTTTTTGGACTCATAACAAATTACATGCCCATTTTGCATAAGGACTCCATTGATCCCTTCCTTGCATACATCTGTGCACACAAAAAAATCCTCATTTGGATATGCAACTTTTAAAATAGGTGCAATGGTTAGCAAATCCTTTAAACAATGGAAATTTTTTTTACACTTGGCATTCCAATCAAACTTTACTCCTTTATTTTGCAACGATGTTATTGTATATGCAATATTTGAGAATCTCACAATGAATCTCCTACAGTAGCCATAAATTATCTAAATTATATAACCTCTTAAATGTTTTTTTGTGTTGGCCAACTTTTGATTTCTTCAACCTTTTCTGGATCCACTGCTATACCATCTTCCGAAACAATGCGACCTAAATAATGGATCTACTTTTGATAACAAGTGCATTTACTCAATTTGGCATACAATTGGTTCTCTCTTAACACTTGTAGCACCATCCTCATATGTCACTCATGCTCTTCCTCTGTCTTGGAATAGATAAGAATTCCATCCAAGAATACAATGACAAACTTGTCTAGGAAATATCTTAACATGCCATTCATCAGACACATAAATGTAATTGGTGCATTTGTCAACCCAAAAGGCACCACTACTAACTCATAGTGTCAATACCTTGTCTAAAAGGATGTTTTTCTAGTATCCTCTTCTTTTATTCTCACTTGAAGATAGCCTGACCTCAATTCAATATTGGAGAATATATTTTCTCCTTTTAGTTGATAAAAAAGATCATCAATCCTTGGAAAATGATATTTATTCTTGAATGTAACCTTGTTTAGTTGTTTGAAGTCAATATATAACCTCAACGTTCCATCTTTCTTCTTGAAAAAAAGAATTTGGCCACCCCAAGGAGAAACAATTGGGAGTATGTACCCTTTCTTTAACAACTCTTCTAGTTTAATTTGAAACTCTTTTAAATATAGCACACTCATTCTATAGGAATTCTTGGATACTAGGCCAACTCCAAGAATCAAGTCAATAGAAAAATCTATATCCCTCTTTGGTGGAAACCCTCTCAACTCTTCAAATACGTCTTCAAAATATTTCAAGACTAGATAATATTCGATACTTGGCTCCTTATCCTTCACTGGATATTTCATATGGGATGCATATATTTGGAACCCTTTTCTAAAACTTCTTTTCAATTGCAATGTTGAAATCGCTTGGACATATATAGGCCTTCAAATACATCGCACTATCCTTGAATTCCCTTTCTCATCAAGACATGTGAAAACCTTGTTATAACAATATAAAAAAACACGATGCATTTCTATCCAATCCATACCAATCAATAAATCATAAGAACCAAGAAATATGATGTTCAAATATACCTTAGTGTTAATTCCATTCATGTTTATAGGGAATTCTTTATCAAGCCCATTAATTATTCTCTTCGTTCTAGTAGCTAGCTGAACTAACCAATACTTTTCATGCTAAAATTTCTTCAATTCAAATATTTCAACTATCTTTGGATCTATATAGCTATGGATAGCTCCACAATCAATTAAAATATATATGGGTTGATTATCAATCTTATCTTCCACTTCAATTATGTGGGATTGATAGTCCTCTTGTCTATTGTCCAAGGTTGCATAGATCCATAACATTATTTTTCTCACGTCCTCTATTGTCTCCTATTGATTGATTCTATTAATAGTCTTCATCTTATCTCCTTTATGAGGAAAATATTTATACATGTGATCTCCTTCACATATCCAACACTTTATAGGTTGTTTTATTGGCTTATTTCCCAAGGAATCTGCCATTTTTTGATCACCTTGAGATGACTTCTCTTGTTGATAGGATTGAGATCTATTCTTTTTGAAAGGTGGCTTGAATCCTTTCTTCTTCTCATCCCAGGCCCTTTAGACAAATTTCCTTTCTTTGGTGTTCTCATACAAATACTTATCCTTTTTTATGGATTCTTCTAAATTCTTGGGTTCGTCAAAGTAAAATTTATCCTTGTAGAAGGATGGCAGTCCACTTAGGAACCTCTGAATTTTTACCTTCTCATATTTGATGAAGCTCACATACCTAAGAAGTTCCAAGAACGTTTTCTCATATTCATCCATAGTCATGTTCCCAAGTTTGAGTTCCAAGAAGTCTTGCATATTCTTTTCATAATATTTCTCTAACAAGTATTGTTTCTGAAAATATTTCTTGAACTACTTCCAAGAAATTATTTTCTTATTGAGGTGCTTAGCTTGCTTCAGCAAATCTCTCCACATAGATTCTTTTCCTTGAAGGTGTTATACTGCAATTTTGGCTTCTACATTCGATGAGTAATCATGTTTTTTGATTAATTGGGTTGGTTTTCATTGATGTCAACCCTTGAAGAAAGTCCGATAGAGAATTTAGGTAGCACAAAGGTTTGGGTAATGGACCCAAGTTTTTTTTATGTATAATGGTATGAGTTTTTATATATTTGCAGGTAAGAATATTCTATATGGATAGTACATGTCATGCCATTTTTGGTGGTATGTGGAACGTCACATAACTCCTCATGGTTTGAGAGTTATGGCCTTACAAAGTTGAAGTACCCTCATATGATTGGCTTGAAACCCCAAAAGGTCAAAGAAGTCAAAGGTCTTGCAAAGAATAAATTATTTAAATAATAAAGTGAAGTGACAAATTCAAAGAGGATTATTTAAATAATAAAGTGAAGTGACAAAGTCAAAGAGGATTATTTAAATAATAAAGT
>SNQJ01S0097393.1:0-18244 GCA_010110895.2 Picea sitchensis
GTTATAGTTGTAGTTTCATTTGCAGTCAAAGTTTTTGTTGAGGCACCTTAAGTGAAGAGATTAACCTAATTTCTAGATAGCCTAGTGCACCCTAACCTAATGCACCTCCTGGTACTCTCAGCAAGCTAAGACGTCAAGTTTGATTTTTTGGTCAAAGTAAAAGGTTGAACTAGTAAATGTCAAATTTTGACCAAGTCCAAGAAGTCATGACTTACTCTATGAAGTCAGAAAACAAGTTAGAAGGTGATTCTAACTTCAGAGCATGGAAGACAAGGATTGACCTCATCATTGCCAAGAATAAAGTGTTGGATATTGTGAAAGGAAAGATCGTGGAATCACAGTTTGAAGAAGGAAAATAGAAGGAACCTCAAAACGTTGCAGTTATGGAGAAGTTCAAGGACAATGACATCAATGCCATGAGTATCATAGTGGACTCTATAAAAGACCACTTGATACCCTACATCTCATCTTGACTCATCTAAGAAGATGTACGATGCCCTAACTAATCTCTTCTTAGTCAAAAACATTGAACAAGTAATGAGTCTTAAGAATGAGCTTCGTGACATGAAAATCAATGATGATGAAAGCATAACATCATACTTTGTGAGAATGTTTCAGTTAAGAGATCAACTACAAGCTATTGAAGAAATTATTCCAAGGAACTAGTAAATATAGTACTCAATAGCCATCCAAAGACATGGGATGAATTTTCCGCAAGCATGAACACAAGAAAGGAGTATCTCACATTTGAAGAACTTTGGACATGCTGTGCACAAGAAGAATCAAGGATTAGCACAAAAGAGAAATCTCAACAGAAATATGATGATCAAGCCTTCACAACAAAATTCAAGAATTTGAGGAATAAGAGGAAGTTTGACTTAAGTAAGGAAACAAACGAAGCACCAATTGTCGAAGAAAGGGAATCCTCAAAGAAGGCCAAGCAGGATAAAACATACTTCTTCTTCTAAGTCAAGGTAACAATAGTCTTCAAAAGTTCTTGTACATATCATGTTTACATAGTTTCTGTACATATGTTGCATATCTATTTCTTAGAAGATAAAATGTTCAAGTGAAACAATATCTATGGAAGAATAACAAGATAAGGATTGTTATCATGATGACTACAAGTCAAGCAATATATATGAAAATATGAAGTACTTTGACAACCCTTGGTAACAATTCCCGTGGAATCTATTATATAAGTAACAATTGCCAGATAAGTCGAAATCAGAATCAAACTTGAAAGAGACCCAGAAGAAGTCAAAACAGAAATAAGTTAGCAATCGAGAGGAAATTAGAAAAAGACTTGTGACACTTTGCATAAGGCAATAAGGATGCAGACGAAAGCGTGGACTCTCCTAGATGGAGGAAGCCGATTACAAAATTCCAAAAGAAGAGCATGGATTCATGCACGAAGCAAGAATTAGGAGGGAACTAATCCTAAATGATATGATCCATTGAGGATTATGAAGTATCTGTGCATGTTCCAATTGAAAGTAGCAACCATGATAAACAACATGTGTTTAGTTTGACTCTAGAAGAAGTCTTCTTCGAAAAGAAGCCTTAAAGTATCCTTGGTTGTCCATCTACATCCATGATTCTATGATGAAAGGAAGAAGTTGGAATGTTCAGGGTGTATAAAAGAACCCATGGACCCAAGAGCTAAAGAGATACATGAGGAAGAACATGAATATTCCAAGAAAGAAAGAAAAGCAAGAACAACCAGTTATTATACCGGGAATCACAAGACTACTTGTTTGGTTTGAACCCGCTAAGAAGCAATCGTGCAGAAGAAAACGAAGTTATGATAAAGAACAACATATGTAAGAAAATGTGAAAAAGACTTATGAATGGAAGCATTGCAAGATTCATAGGTTCTTCCAGAAGGAGGGAGAAGACTATGATAACAACTTGTTCAAGTAAACCAGATATACCTCTTGTAGTATACATGGATTGGAATTTACATGTAAAAGACTGTTCTTCGCAATAAAGCAAGTGAAAAAAAAGCTTATACCAGAAAGAGACCCATGTATGCAGATATAAGAAGACCTTGTATGGATTCAAATAACTTGATGCAAAGTATCTCATATACAGTAGAAGCGTGGTGAAGACTTTCTATGAATGAGATAGTGTATCATAATAGTTACTCAGAAGTATGGGATGATGGATTGCTAATCCATGGAAAATTCTCATGATGACAGAATAAGTGCTACTTGGATATGTTTCAGTTTGAGCTTTTCCACGATGTCATGAGCTAGCATGAAACATAAGTGTTGAACTCGACCATGATATATTGTAATGATCAGAGCTATATGAAGCCTTCAAAGAAAACCAGTGTTCCATGACATACCAAAGTATATTGAGATCAAGCATTATATCTCTACGATGAAGTCTAGAAAAGAGAAGTGGTTCTCCAATATATCTCCTCAGATGAGCAAATAGCAGATATTTTGGTAAAGCCTCTGTTCAAGATGAAAATTTTGCATACTGAAGAAACAAGCTAGGGCTCGTGGAGATGAATTCCTTATTGAAAAAGGAAGAGATTACTCCCAAGTTGGGAGGGAGAACTGATGTGTTATTGATTTATGGACAGTCATTTTTCAGTTCGAAAAATGGTATAGGATGAGCAGTTCCTTTCCAGTTCGGAAAGTGGTTTGAGATTTCTGACGGACATGCATTTTTCCAGTTCAGAAAATGGTCCAGATCAGACAATCATTTTCGTAATGAAAATGGTTTGATAGATTGTTGATGTACCATAGATAGCAATTCCCCTTGTGGCCAGTGTGGGGGAATCACCTATGTTGGAAGCAGGCCAAAGTGGAAAGAAAGTTTATTTTGGGAAAGAAGGCATGCACGAGGAAAGCGACAACTGGAAGGAAGAGCAACACAGGCGCATGCATGGAAGACCTAACGACGTTAGGGTTAGGGTTTTTGCAATAAATTGTAACAACTGGCGATCCAGGAAGATAGATAAAGAGATATAGATACCTAGGTTTGATAGAGGGAGCTAATTCACCCGCGCAGTATATTTTTGGCTCGATAGTATTGTGGCAGGATTTATAACAGAGTTTGCAGTAGATACAACAAAGTCGTACAACACAATGGAGCAAGAGTTTCTACGTGGACCTTTCAGAAGGTACATTAGATCACAATATAATTCTATTAAGATACTTCTATACAACAAAGGAGTAATGACGATGGATTCAGACAACTAAACTTCCCCGCGTGCATGGGGGAAGGGGGGAAGCATTGACAAAAAGAGGAGAAATGGAAGGAGGAAATGATAAGGGAAAGAAGGAGGAACCCTTGGACCCAATCATTATGAATGATGACCAGATCAAGCGGATCATTGCGATAGCTGGAAAGACGCGTAGTAGAGTACCCTACCAATACAAGGTGAACAACAAGAAGAAAGCCATAGCTGCGAGGGAAGGCTTGGTGAGTGACGAGGAAGAGGTAGAGGATATCCGAGATGTGGAGCAGATAGAGGAAATCCCACGTGCAACATATGAGAGGAAGACGAGAGGTCCAAGAACGTGAAGAGAAGGCAACAATCCTATCCATATTAATGTCAGTGTGAAACCCATAAACCCATGTGCGACTAATACACAAAAGAGAACGCCACCATTTAGACAACCAAAATTGGGGAGAAGAAAGACAACATGAAGTACATCTACACAAGGAACAACAACTGGAGGAGCCAGTTCAGGCAACACTAGTCAAGTATCTACACTTCGTGGAGGTAGTAGTTCAACATTCAGAATGGTAGGACACAATCCCACCATCAGGTTACCAGAATTTAAAGGAGAAGCGTCGGAGGACTCGGAAAAACATTTGTTCATCTGTGAGAAGATTTGGGAAGCAAAACATATCACAAACAAAGATACTAAACTGGCACAGCTAGCGATTACACTAAGGGATCGCGCAATGGATTGGTATATGAGTTTAGCTACAAACAATCCACTAGGGATAACCAAAACAATTGCATACATCAAGAAATTACTGATAAACAAGTTCCAAAATCCCAGTTCAGATGATCAATACATGAACGAGATGATCGAAATTAGACAAAAACTGGGAGAATCCGTATGGGAGATTGACTAGAGATTCAAGCAACTAAAGGGAAAGTTGAAATATCTCATGACCGATATGCAACACAAGCACCTGTTCGTCAATTCACTTCTACCACTCTTAAAACACCCATTGCGACAACAAAAGTTTCAGACGCAGGCAGAGGCTCTGCAGGCAACCCTGCAACTGGAAGAAAACCAATATTAGTAGACGGATCCAACAATTGAAGAACTGAAGGAGGATTTGAATAACTTAACGTTCTATCTAAACCAGAATAAAAGCAAGGACAAATGAGAAGCCGTTTGGTGTACTACATGCAGGACTGAAGGACACCACAAGAAAGAATTTCCAACATTCGTGCAGTACATGGCAACAAGAATGCCAATTATGTTACCAACAGAAGGACTATGGTGCGAAATCTATAAGAAACCGGGCCATGATCCATATCATTTCCCAATTATGCAGAAATACCAGACAGTCCCAAAGAGTTCATATTGCAACTTTTGCAAGTCAGTGGGCCACGATGATAAAGATTGTAGAACTATGGATTTGATGTGAGAGAGGACATCAGATGCATATAGAGTGCAGGCATAAATGATGATTGGACAAGCCACACCACAATTAAACCAAGTTCCAACCCCATACAATACTACACAACAATAGTATAATACTGTGCAACAACCATATAATGTCGCGCAACCACATTACAACACAACACAACCTCAGTACAATACCACACAATACAATCAAGTGCCTCAGTATAACGTGTCGAGAGGAGATCGAGCAGTCTACAGAGGTGGAGGACAAGTGAGAGGAGGTTTTGGAAGAGGTAGAGGACCAGTGGTATATCACAATTTTCAACAACTGAGACATTATGCAAGGGAATGCCCACTTCCACCAGCAACATGTAAGTACCGTCGCGCATCGGACCATGATACGGAAGAATGCCCAACATTATTAGTCAAGATCCAGAAAAAGAGGAACTAGAACAACCAAAATGTTCAGTGGATTTGAACTGAAACGAGGGACGAAGGTCAGAACATCAACATAGTTACCCGTGGAGGAGCTAAAATAGGAAATGATGCAGCCCGACAAGAGCCAGTACCACACCAGTGGGTGAAGAAGAACATCGAACCAAGAAAGCAGTTCGATGCACAAAAGGAGAAGGAGATATTTAAGCAATCCAGACAAGAATTTCAGAAGGATGATAGTGCATTGACTTCGACTGCGCAACAAAGTAAGGAAGCACCAGAGTACGAGATGCCTCCGTTATTGGATCATACCAACGAAATGCAACCCATGGGACAAGTAAGTACAATCAAAGGCTTTTTGCAATCATGTGTAAAAGTATTGAATGATCCATCATCTGTCAAAATATTGCAGAACATGTTAGAAATATGTAGTATAGAGATGTAAGGAAAACTAGAACAAAAAATAATCAATCACCTACATACAAGGAGAAGAACAAATAGGGAGTTCACATTGAATGCCAACATCAGAGATTTTAACATGGGAGACATCATACTAGATCTAGGATCTGAAGTTAATGTATTACCAAAGAAGACATGGAAATGTATGGGAGATCCCACATTAGGATATTCACTTGGGCAACATAAATTAGAAAACCAACACAGAGTCCTACCAATTGGTAGACTGAAAGGAGTAACAGTAGACCTGGATGAAGTGTGCACTAAAGCAGACTTTGAATTGATTGAAATAGTGGACAACACAACACCATATCCAACGTTGCTTGGTTTGGATTAGGCGTTTGACAACCAAGCCATAATCAATTTCAAGACACGAAAAATGACATTTGAATCAGGTGAATACAGGGTCATCGCACCATTAGACCCATAAGAAGGGGAAAGGTTTGTAGAACCCACTTGCTTAGACTTAGAGGAAATCATCCAGTTGTATAGAACAACTGCACGCGATGAGGATTACATGAACCCAACTGCAGATGGGATACTCAGTTGGCGGAGCATTACTTCATGTGCGACAAACTCAGATACCGGTTTATAGAACTGGAAACAAAGGCTATATGAAGTTTCCATGAGAATATGTGCATGAATAGACCACGCAGTAAGATGGGCAGGCACGGAGATAAGGGTACCACCTAGTTTTCACGGAGTAAACGATCTAGAAGTATTCTTGGCATAGTACGAAGATGAAGTTTTGGAGAATCAAAGATTGATATAGCACTCAAGGCCACACCTGCAAGATGGTGGGGTGCACACAAAGAGATAATCACATATTGGTACCAATGTAAGCGGTTACTGAGCATAAGGTTTGGAACATAATAGAAAAACAACAAGCAACATAAGTATGACGGACAGGGGGCACCCACGAAACACTTAGACAAGTGCAGAACGTTGTGAAAAATGACACCCCCAGAGGAATGGCCTCATCATTTCATACACACTCTAGAGGGCATACCAGCAAACTAGTATACAAACCAGGAATTGCGCAAAGGAACTGTGACCTGGACGGTATTACAACAAAATTTTACAGTCACTTTTTCATTCGAGCATGAGAATGCCAACATAGATGCAGCTCTTAAACAGATAAGAGGGGTGACATTCATCAAGGAACCCGAGGTCGAACTCATAATAGAAGAACAAAAACGGAACAAACAGACAGTCAACAAAATGTTGTCATGTTACCATGTGCAAGAGGAAGCACCAGATGAAGACGATCCATGCGATATTCAAATCGAGGAAGCAAAAGGCAAAAGAGAAGTGGAGGGTCCACCTATAGAATTAGAAGTCATTGCTGTGCCAATCAAGGTGAAGAAAGTGAACATTGGGACAACTGAGAATCCCAAAATGGCCAGCATTGGAGATTACTGGGATGAACAAACAATAGATATCATAACAGAGTTACTACACGAATACAACGACCTATTTCCCACAACATTTACAGAGATGAAGGGTATAGCAGGAGATCTAGGAGAAATGAAGATACCACTCAGAGATGAAGCGAGACTGATCAAACAACGACCATACAGATTGAACCCAATATACAAGCAGAAAGTCAAAGTTGAGATTGACAGGATGCTCGAAGCTAGACTCATAGAACCAATGGAAGAATCAGAATGGATAAGCCCAATGGTAGTTCAGGAGAAAAAACAAGGAGGGATAAGGATATGCGTCGAATTGAGGAAGTTGAACGATGCATTCCTACATGACCCGTTCCCTACACCTTTCATGGATGAAGTGTTGAAGAACGTAGGAGGACACAAATTTTATTCATTCACTGATGGATTCTCAGGCTACCAACATATCAAGATAGCCCAGGAAGACAGATACAAGACCACATTTGCTATAGAATGGGGATCCTGCTAGTATACAATCATGCCATTCAGATTGAAGAATGCACCAACAATATTTTCCAGAGTAGTTATCGTCGCGTTTAAGGAATGCATCCACCAGTTTCTAGAGGTATACTTGGACGATTGGACAATCTATCATTTGTGGAAAGACCATGTAGAGGTCTTGTGATTAATGTTAGAGAGATGTAGGTAGTGCCAGATATCATTTTACACATAAAAAAAAGTATATTCGGAACATCGTTTAGGATACTATTGGGACATATAGTATGCAAACATGGTTGGCTAGTAGATCATGCAAAGATTGTAGTAATTGTTAACTTACCATCACCAAAAACAGTCTGTCAACTAAGAGCGACATTGGGACACACATGGTACTACAATTTTTTTTATCAAAGGGTACGCGTAGATAACCGCACCAATGGAGAATCTGTTAAGAAAAGATACAAAGTTTCAGTGGAACGACGATTGTCAACATGGTCTGGATACACTGAAAGAAAAGATGGTCACCGCGCCAATACTAGTATTTCCAGACTGGGAAACGACATTCCACATACATGTAGACACATCAACCATAACACTTGGAGCTATCTTGGAGCAGCCAGGAGCGAGAGATTTGGATCACCCTATAGCATTTGTGAGCAGAAAGCTATTAGAATCAAAACAAAACTATAACACCACAGAGAGGGAAGGCCTAGCAATGGTCTATGCACTGCAGAAGTTCAGACATTAATTATTGGGAAAACACTTTAAGATGGTCACATATCACTCAACCTTTAAATACCTAGTCAACAAGTCAGTGTTGGGGGGGAGAATTTGTCGATGGTTACTACTATTTTAAGAATTTGATTTTGAGGTAATAGTCAAGCCAGGGAAATTGAATGCAGGACCTGACCACCTATCAAGGGTCAGAAACAGGGAAGAAGCTACGAATTTAGAGGACAACTTCCCAGACACACAGTTATTTTCAGTCCAGATCACCGATGAATACTTTGCAGATATCATTCAATACTTGAGCACGGGTACTGCGCCGCAAGAATATAACACCGCGTAGAAGAGAAACCTGGTAGTCATAGCTATAGACTATCAACTGATTGCAAGACACTTATACAAAATGGGTGCAGATAGCATCTTGTGAAGATATGTGTTAGAACATGAAATACCAAGAGTTTTAGCAGAATCCCACGAGGGAATAGCAGGAGGACATTACGCAGGCAAAGCTACTACGTAGAAGGTATTGCACGCAGGATTATGGTTGCCTACCATTCACAGAGACTCGAAGGAATACTGCCAGAGATGCGATGTCCGTCATAGGGTTGGTAAACCCAATAGAAGGGATGAGATGCCATTACGACCACATGTAACATTACATGCATTCGATAAATGGGTAATAGACTTTGTGGGACTAATCAACCCACCCGCAAAAATAACAAGAGCAAGGTACATTATCACTGCGACAAAATACCTGACAAGATGGACGAAAGCAACACCAGTAAAGGATTGCAGTGTAGAAACAACATCACACTTTCTATTTGAACAAGTAATCACTAGATTTGGGTTCCCAAGAGTTTTGATGAGCGACCAAGGCACACACTTCATTAACATCACTATCAATGCTATGACTAAAGAGTTTGAAGTCCATTATCAGAAGAGCACACCATATCACCCACATGCAAATGGCACAGTAGAAGCATTTAACAAAATCATGGAGAATGCACTAACAAAGATCTGTAATGTCAACAAGGATGATTGGGATCTCAAAATAACAACAATATTGTGGGCCTACAGGACCACGTGCAAGAAGTTGACAGGGAACACTCCATTTAAACTGGTATATGGCCAAGAAGTAGTGGTGCCATTAAAATTTTTGGTACCCAGTTTTCGCGTAGTAGCAATTACACACATGACAAAATGAGGCTTAGTACATGAGAGACTAAATCACTTGATGACCATGGAAGAAGATCGGATCCTAGCTGGGTTCCACCAAAAAGTTCAGAAAGCAAGGGACAAATCTTGGCATGACAGACACGTCAAGAAGAAAACTTTCAAGGAAGGATATTTAGTGTTGATGTATGACAACAAATCCATTCACACCCATGAAAACTCAGAATGCACTGGTTAGGACCATACGAAGTAAAAACTGTCACAGATGGGGGAGCTTTATAGTTGAAAGACTTAGTAGGCACAGAGCTCAGAGGGATGATCAAAATGATTTGACTGAAGTTGTACAAGTACAATAGACCACCCACAACTTGAAAGTCACCGCGCAGNAAAAACTCAGAATATAAAACACAGGAGATTAAACAATACCAACAGAGGAACAATGCACTGAAAGGAGATGGGGCACACACACTTAGGAATATGAAACCAACTAAGACAAGGACAATGACCAAGACAAAATGGAAACAAGCAAAGAAAGTAAAGACAACAAAAGCAATACTAAATGACGAAGGCATGTGGAATTGAATGCCAGAAAGGACCGACGGGATGCCGCATTAATCGCGCCAACTGGAGACGGGGAAGGAGAGTAATGGTGAGTACAAAGGAACCGAAGGTTCATTGAATCCACAAGAAAGGTAGCGCTTCGACAAGCTTCATATGATGCCCATACAAAACACAAACGCGAGAGAAAACAACTTATTGCGAGACCGGAAAAAACAAAGAGCAATAGAGCTTATGGAGCACAGAGCGAAGGTCACAGAGGTTACAGAGACCATTGAACTTAGCGAACGATTGACATTCACCACCATGGCACTGCCCAAGCAAGAAGAACTAAGCTAGACTACTAGCCACTCCAAAGTTAGAACGAGGTCACATGTACAATCACAGGAAAGCAAACAACAACTGCCATAGGTCGTCAATGTCGACGAAATCCCATCACCAGATACAATGCTGATGAACCCCACACTTGTGGTAGAAGAAACCAAACAACCAACACATGAGGGCATGAATGTGCATATGTCGACAGAGGAACATGAGCAACAAAACCAGGGCATAGGCAACCTAGCACAACCAGAGAACCATGAAGGAGCTCCGAGAGTCAATGGGACAACTACAGATCAAGAAACAACAATCGAGCCAGACGAATCTCAAACAACCGTGTCAGACCACCCACAGGAAGGAGAAGTGGATGATGTCAAGAGCTGGCCATAACAATATGCAGAAGAATGACCGATGGAGGCTGGAACCTCGAGTGAACCACTACCAAAAAAGGACAATCAACAGGTACCTAAGACACCACGCAAGCAACCCCTCGCAACCATTGTTTTTCTGCGTATACTAGAAGGGGTACGAGTGAAATAAAACTTGCTAGGTTATGTCGAGAAGATAATATACTCGGACCACGATGTAATGGACATGGACAAGTTCCTAGAGTTTAGAAAGAAAGTATACCTACAGACTGTGGGTCTGGATGCATTTGGGGAACCAGTTAATGAACCACTCCAGTGGGAAACAGGATTGGCAAAAACACAGATTTTAGGTCTACTAGAGCTACCACACTTTGGCAAAGGACAATACGCAAGCAGTTGCGTCAAACAATTGATGGTGGTCACACATGGCGGGGATATACGGTTGGACAAGCTCGTCTCCATAGACGTAGAGCTCATTGCGCACATTACATGGATGCCATCCTAAGGCATGGATCCCATGCAGTTTCTCGCCGACAAAAAAAAGTAGAAAGCACTCGCGGAAGAGATGAAAAATAGATATGATACTGATAGGGGAACACGATGAATCATCATCAAGAGGATCAATGATGCCGTGACACAAAGGGCCGCAAAAATCATGGCCTGCAAGTGCTAAGAAAATGCCGTAAGGAGGAAGTCCTGGCTAGGGTCGTCACAGTTGCAACACAATGTGTAGAGGGCACAACAGTTAGCTGGGCACCCTATCTTTCGAATTTGTTTTGGGATGACTGCAAGGATGCGCAGGATCTAGGAACATAATTTTATTACTCATGGTTGCTCATGCTGATAGCCATTGTGGGATGGAAGGAACCAAACTATGTATATTTTTCCACCAGACCCAAACCTAATCATGGAGCCAAATATTTATCGCTTGGCACCGCGTCAGACACAAGGATCATAAATATGAATGCATCCATATTCGAAGGATATCTACGAGATCTACAGGAGGCTATCACCAACCTCTGGAGAATAACACCACAGGATTTTGCGTACTATCGAGACATCGCCAACTTCAAGGCCAGTCGACATGCGATGTGCATATAGGCACGGAAGGACCCCAACAAGCAGTGGCTACAATTGCGCTACTGCATCACGGAGGGAGACATCGAAATGGTTATTAGAGATTGGGAAGATGACTGGAAAATTCCAGTCCTCACCCAAGATATACCTGGAAGAACAGAGGAAGAGGAGGCAGGGCAGGAAGAAACACAACCTCAGGAAGTTCCAGTGCCCAAGAAACCAAGGACGGGCCAGACCAAAACACAACAGACAAAAGAAGGGATAGTTAAAACGATGACCCAAAAGGGGAAGAAGAATAATATGCAGTCGGCCCAAGTACAACAGAAACAGGCCAAGGCAGTGCAGGGGACTCAACCAAGTCCCAACCCACAAGAACCAGGCTTGACTAAGAGGCCAACTGCTTAGATGGGGGCTATGTGAAAGAAGATGAAGGCGCAAATAACACCTACAGAATACACGATCACTGAGGATGATGCAGAGATGATAGCCCAAATAGTTCAGGATCGTACATTCGAGGATTTTGAGAATGTTGTGCACCATAGGGACATAATTTAAGATGATCTAGCAGACATGAGATAGCTCCTCAAGCAGATCGGGGAAGCGCAAGCCGCAGGCAACAACATAGGAACAGGGTCGTCAACATCACAGACATGAGAAGAATCTAAAGCAAGGGAGCGAGATACAGTCCACACAATACCGCAGCCGAGTGAAACATTCCAAATTACACCTAGCATGCTGTGCATGGATGAGATCGTGGGGCAGACACCCCTAAAGGACTTAGCTCAACTCCAATTGGTATTGCCACATATACCATCCAAAGCTCTACACAAATTATAGGTTAGCGTTACCCAAGAAGTACAGTCTTGTGCATGCACAGACACAACCGAATTATAGCAGGTAAAGGATAAACGAGTTGCGCTGGAATTGATATATGAGCAGGCCAAGCTTGAGACCCAAGAGGAGAGGGAGCGCATGAACGGATTGGAATAAAAGGTGGCCGGAACTTATGAGAAGATTCCAAAAACATGCAGAGGGATGAACTCACAACAACAGAGAAGATTGATCAGATTGCACAGGCAATCGATCGATATCAGAAGGAGATCGAGAATCTTCATGAGCAACTCACACCTACAACTCCACCAGAGGTAAGGGAGCAAAGGAAGCAAGAGGCAACAGAGTAGCTACAGGAGATAGAGCAACAGGTCAACATAGCAGTCGACTTGTTCGATAAAGCAACACAACTTTGGATGAAGCTAGAAAAGGACCAACAAGTCGAGAGGTGGGACAAGGAAGAGGAAAGGATAAGCGAAACTATCCAAGACTTCAAGCAGAGGTAGAAGACAATGTCCACCACAGAGTGTGTCAAAGGGGCACCTGATATGAAGAAACTACATGCAAAACTCACCTCTGCACAAACATAGAAAAAGGAGCGTCAGGCTCAAATAGAACCACTTCAAGAGCGAGTAGCTGAAGTCATTGCATAGGCATAGGAAGCCAAGATGTATATGTCACAGATCCATAAAAAGTGTGCAGGGTTGATCAATGACAAAATTGCAATCCAGATAGTAGATGCAGTCAAGGAGAAGACCGTGTAGGCTCAAACACAAGCAGTGAATCTCAAGGAGAAGTTACATGTGATCACCAGGGATATCGATGAGGCACACAAAGGATAGGTGGCTCGAGACGAGCCACATGTCAGTGTTGGGGGCTTGTTGGAAGCATGCCAAAGCAGAAATAAAGGTTATTTTGGGAAATAGGGCATGCACGAAGAAAGCGACAACTGGAAGGAAGAGCAACACGTGTGCATGCATGGAAGACCTAACGACGTTAGGGTTAGGGTTTTTGCAATATATTGTAACGACTGACGAGCCAGGAAGATAGATAGAGAGAGATAGATACCTAGGTCTAATAGAGTAGAGAAAGAGATGCGAAGAGAGGATGATGAGTTGTAATATTTTTCTATACGACATAATTTTGTAAGCTATTGAGCTGGAGAGAAGTAAGGAGGGTAGATCTCGAGGGTTAGATCCCAGGCTAGGGATCCTGGTGCGATCTAGTCTGCCTCATAATAGATCTCGGCCCGATTGAGAAGAGTTGTAAGGCGCACGATGCCGTAGTTTTGGAACTACCATAATAAAAGAGTCGAGAATCCAGATCTTTGTGGACATAGCCCAGGAGGGGGTGAACCCTGGTAAAAAATGTGTTATGTGATTGAATGCATGTGTTCCTTTATTGTCTTCAGTAGTTAGTGATGTGCTAAATGTGTGAGTTATTATATTCCCTGCATAATCATGAATGACAGTGCATTGCGTTAATAAGTTATAATAGAGTTCTCAGTGTACAATTCCCAGTTCCCCTACTCAATCCTGGGCTACAAACACATGAGTATTGTAGACACCCATTAACACTATCTTGGGTGAGACGACGCAGTGCACCCTATGCGCTGCGTTGCTTTCTGATTTACCAAGAGGGCCAATAGTTTTAGAGACTTTGTTGGAACCCCGAACCGACATGAACCCTGGGTCACCCAAGATTAAGATGTACACTCAGACAGGATAGAGTAACAACCAACAACCTAGGAAATTCATTCTTCTTGGCAGTCACTCCGAGCAGTGGTCAAGTAGAATGGTCCGCATCATCAAGTAGTCATTCTTTCGAAGTTCACAATTGTGAGCAATTTCTAAGAATGATCCGTTTTGGAGGTTGGTTCATGACAATTATTTCTAGTAGGAAATGGTCCAGACAGTCATTCCCTAAGGCATACTCATTCTCTCAAGGTTGCACTATGATTAGTGTCGGAGGAATGGCCCATTTAGGTGAATGGTCTAGGTTCAACAAATCAGGGACATGCATTCCCTAGGGCAGACTCATTATCTCTAAGTTGCACTATGATTAGTGTAAGAGGAATGGCCCAGTTAGGTGAATTGTCGACGTTTAGAAATCAGGGACAATTATTCTTCTATGCTTGAGAAGAATAGTCCAGATAGCCCATGGCTGATGTTTTACCTTCTAAGGGCAGATGCTCTTCCAGATCTCACAAATGTGAGTGGAAGAATGGCCCAGATGACTCAGTTTATATCATGATATTGTTTTTATGCAGGTTGATGTTAGATGATATGATTGCTATGGAGATTGTATGTCTCTGGACAATAGATGTATGCTACCGTGGTGGATGTGTTCCACTGGTTGTGACTATGCGTCATTGATTAAGTAGTCGTGTGCTACTTGGTGTGGTTGTGTACCACGAGATAATAGTTGTGTACTACTATGGATAGACACAGTTGTGTTCTATTGAATGACATTGTTCTGATTTCCATGAAGACTATCAATAGTGTTGGAAATGATTTTCAACTATATGGATAGTTAGTGTGCTAGTGGACAGACATTCTCCAGGCGGAAAATGGTCCAGTACATTTATTCTTCTAGGACGTGTCTGGATTAGAACAATATTCCTTGTAGCCCATGGCTTGGCTTCCAACATCTGTTGGAATAATTATTCTTCTAGGACATATGTCTGGATTAGAAGAATGGTTCTTGTATCACTCTGTGGAGTGAGTGACTTATCCGACATCATGCCTGATTACTCAGATGGAGTATGGCTTTGAGAGAAGATACAGTTGATGCTATCAGATGATACTGATAGTGATGATGTGCTTGTGATTTGATCATGAGATAGCCTATGTGGCTATGATGATGCTACCGGTTGAATGGTATGTTTTTGATCAAGACCATTACCTTTAAATACCTCCCTAGCTAGGAGGGAATGTTGATATTATGGTAGTTGTGGGAGGCATTAACCTCCACATGTAACCATGACAAGAATATAATATTTAGGGAAGGAATAAGAAACCCTAAAGCATTGGATATAACCCTAGAAGACAAGTCGGCTAAAGAAAATAATTTAATATTGAGTCTTTAGCCTCTAGAAAGACAAGTCATCCCAGACAGCTAAGAAAGAGCAGTATAAATAAAGGATGCCGGAGCTCATTTTTACACACACAACTCGCAACTGCAGAAATCTAGTGCGTACTACAAAAATCCAGTAAGTGCGCAAGTCTAGAGAGTAGCTGCAGTTGCAACTACTGCAACTAGTATTTTCATTTTTAGGCTTGGACTTCCCTTGGTTATGGTTTGGAATTTATGCCTTGTGCGCCAGCTCTGGAGAGAGGTATGCTGCATTGATTGGCTATTAGGTCTAGGGTTTGCTTCTAGAATTATTCAATGTCAAGGTTAAGGTGCTTGGGGGTGGCTTCGGCCTATGGTTGGGTGACAATATTGGTATATTGTCTATGGTGAAACGAGCACACCTACTTTTCTAACACAAAAGAGGCACATCAGACCCAACTCCTCCCATTGTGGAAGCCCAATTGTACTAGTGTAGAAGAAATACGAGGTCTGACGACTTTGCATTGATTATAGAACATTAAACAAAATCATAGTCAGGAACTGGTACCCAATTCCCAAAATTGATGGCCTTCTTGACCAACTCAAGGGGGAAAATTTCTTCAACAAGATTGACCTAAAGTCTGACTACCTCCAGGTTCCCATCGAACCAATTGATGTATGGAAGATAACTTTCAAATCTAAAGAAGGTCTCTTTGAATGGCTGGTCATGCCCTTTGTCTTAAAAAAAGCACCGACCACTTTTATGAGGTTGATGGATGATGTATTGAGACCCTTCACTAACTCTTTTGTGGTGGTATATTTGGATGACATCCTCATCTTCAAAAAAACTTGTGAGGAGCACATGCAACATATTCAATTGGTTTTGAGCACTTTGCGACAGAACAATCTATATGCCAACTTGGAAAAATGCTCATTTGGCATGAACAAGGTCCAATACTTGGGCTACATTGTTGATGAGCATGGGGTACATGTTGATCCAACTAAGATCCAAGTCATATGTGATTGGCCAACCCCAACTACACTAACCAAGCTTCAAAGCTTCTTGGGACTGGCCAACTTCTACCGACGGTTCGTGTTGGGATTCTCCCATATTGCATGGTCCCTCGACCAAGTAACCAAGGGTGGTGGTAGGGAAAATTTCACGTGGGGAAGGAACAACAATGAGCATTTGAAGATTTGAAGAATCTGATGCAGGAGCATCGGTCCACCTCATCAAACACCAATAATTCAGTGCATCAGTGCACAAGGAGGAATAGGTTCCAAGGGAAGAGAGGCGCCAACCCTCTCATTTTAAACCTGAATTTAAATTTTAATGCAAATTCAATGTAATTAAATGTTTGATGGCTCAAGGAAAACCAAGCCAATGTCTTTGCACATGTGAGTTATTGTAATAGATAGAGTCACCTTTAATGGCTGACAATAGGAGGGTTTTAGATCTGATTCAGACTAGATGCACATTGATTGCAATTCAATGCAATTCAATGTGAGTAGGTAGTTGGAGGGAAGGCTTGAGGAGCCCCTCTTTTGTAAAAATCCATTGTATCAAAATTTCAGGAGTGTTAGAATGAGTTGAGAGAGCATTAAAGAGAGATCTCAAGAGAGGAGAGGAGAACATCTGAGACTCTGTTGCAGTCCATCATTTGTAAATCTTTGTACAAAAGCATTCAAATATTAATACAAAAGCAATTTTTCTTGCATATGAGGTTTTCTGTGTTTTTTATGTGAGTGAATGTTTAGTTTCTGAATGTTTTCTGTGTTTATTTATGTATGTTGTTAGATGCATGTATGTTACCTTTGGAAGAATTAGATAGAATTCCCTATCTGTAGATTGTGAGTAGTTATGGGCTCTTAGGCTTGTGTAAGGAGTGCACACCAGATTTAGAGAAAACTTTGTGAAGCCAGTGCAAGAAGTGCACCCGAACTCTCTCTCAAGTTCGGAGAAGAGTGTGGCAGGTGGGCACACCAAACTAATTCATTCACCTCAGAAGGGAGGAGTAGTGTTAGTGAAGGCATGTTAGAGTTATTGAACACTCTGAAGAAGATTTACCGAAGTTACTGAATACTTTGAGGTCTCTTCAAGGAGTGCATTGAGCAGGCACAAGGAGTGCACAAGAAATTTGTTTTAAGTTCTAGGAGAAGGTTTCCAAGGGGGCACACCGGAAGGAAAATATTAGGAGGAGCAGTGCAATTCTACACTGAGAGCGCAAGGAGTGCGCAAGTGAACTTTTAGAGTTCATGTTTTAGAGGAGAAGCCAGTGCAAGGAGGGCACTAAGGATCGTTACAAAGTCCATATCCTTAGGAGGAGTTGCTGAGAAGACCAAAGGGACTAAACCCTTTGAATTTTGAGCAATTATAAGCTCAGGAGGGACAATGTGAAGTTTTTTCAATCAGGTGCAAGGAATGCACAAAGCCAACACATTGCTAAAGTGTTGGGCAAGCTCAGGAGAACGAGTGCAGAGTGCCAGAAGGGAACAATAGATTATTTGAAGGAGTTAAGGGCTGAGACCCTTAGGACTTGAGTAAGTTGAAAGCTCAAGAGGAATAGCACAAGTGTGCACAAGGCCTATGCAAGGAGTGCATAAGGCAGAGACAGTCTGAGTTCTAGAATGTGAAGAAAGAGCAAAACATGTGCAAGTGAACTTGTTTTAAGTTCAAATCTCAAGAGGTGTAGCATAGGTGGAGGTTGAGCAGTCAAATCGTAGAGAAAGATTCAAAGGTCAAAGCATTGGA